>PVKS010003540.1:0-102587 GCA_004027875.1 Aplodontia rufa
AATTAAAAAAAAAGGCTCATAACAATTTCGCACAAGTACACCTTTTTCTCTTGTACTGGGAATTGAACCAGGGGTGCTTAGCCACTGAGCCACATCCCCAGACCTTTAAAAAAAAAAAAAAAAAAAAAAAAAAGGAAGTCTAACTTGAATGTCAGAACTTATCCCACATAGCTACATAACCTTGATAGAGTTATTCAACCTGCCTGTGCCTCAATTTCCTCCCTATTAAAAAGGGAGGGGGTAACTGGATGGGCAGAATATTAGAATTTTAAAAATCTTAAAATCACACCTAGCTTTCAGTAAATGTTCAATACTAACCATCATAAAACTATCACTATCAACACCCAGACTTTTCAGAAGTAGCAAATACAGGGGCTGGAGCGGTGGCTCAGCGGTTTCGGCGCTTGCCTGGCAAGCACGAGGACCCGGGTTCAAACCCCAGCACCACGTACACAACTGAATGTTGGAGCAACTAAGGCCATGTGAAAAACTAAATAAAGTTGTTTCTCTCTTTCTCTGTCTCTCTCACTGTCCCTCTTTCTTTAAAAAAAAAAAAGTAGCAAATACAACACACATGTGAATCTAACATTTCAAGATGTACTTCATGATAATCATACCAATTATTATATTCACAAATATCGAAAAATTACAATAGATTCTGATAAAATCCTGAGTAAAATTACAACTGGCTGACACATTAACAGTAATAAGAAAGCATAAGTTGATTTCTTAGGTAGAAATAAGCCACTATTTACCAGAGGAATAATCTTCCCAAATGCAAAAAACAATGTTTAAAAACAATTTTTTAGGGGCAGGAGTGGTAGCTAGGCAGTTACAGTGCTTGCCCAGCATACACGAGTACTCCGCTTCAAATCCCAGCACCACGTATACAACTTAAGTATCAGAGCAAAGAAAGCCACATGAAAAACTAATCACTCATTCTCTGTGTCTCTCACTCTCCCACCCATTTAAATTAAAAAAAAAGCACACAATTTTTTAAACAAAGACCAAAGTATGATTTTTGAGAACTACTTTGAAAAATCATTAAAATTAACAGACACAAACTCCAATGTAGAAACACTGACCTGAACAATCTCCCAGGAAAGTTAGTAAAATAACTGACAAAGCTGTTAAACGATGACTGATATGAATAAAACAAGGGACAATATATGACCAGAGAAGTCATTGGAATGAAAAGTGGCCATATTCACCATTACCACCACTCTTGTGTTAGAGAAATAATCCTAATTTTCAGCAAGAAAAACTACAGATCCTCAGAATAAAAAAAAAAAAATTAAAGAGGGATACCTATGCTGGCTATAACCAAAGTTACCAGGACAAAAAGATATTCTAAAACACAATTCAACTGCCTTTTTTAGCAACAATAAGCTACAATGGCAAATAGAGGGGAAAAAAATCCCAGAACATTAATGTAATCACATTTATAACCAGTATCTGGCATTTTCGTTTAATGAGGGAGAATACACATCGTATGTAATTATATTGCACTCAAAAATCCAAGACCTAAGGGTCAACTAAGGTTTGATGAGCACTCTCTTCAAACAATGAGGTACCCAAATCCATTATTTCCTAATAGGAAGGAATTATGAAATTCCAGTCAATTTCATTCCCTGTTCTGTCACTCAGACACAGAACCAATGGAGAGAATAATACTGAGGTCCTTTGCATTACTGAAAACCATGCAGACTCTGACAAGTGTTCTTTAGTCTATTAGCTAGGCCAAAAAAACCACTTCCAGGATGCAGGTAAAAATATAAGACATTCTTGGACTGGAGCGGTGGCCTCAGCAGTTACGGCACTTGTGGCACTTGCTTAGCATGCTTGAGTACATACATTCACCCCAGCACCCACGTACACAACAGTGTCAGAGCAATGAAAGTCACGTGAAAAAAACTAAGTCTTCTCTTACTGTCCTCTTAAAACATATATGACATCTGAATTTATCAACTGCAAAACCATTAAAATGTGCCAAAACATTCATGAACTATATCAGTACACATTAATCATGACCCTATGTGGGTTTATAGTGTTAATGGATTTTGATCAGAGGGATTAAAGAAAAGTCTCCTTTTCATTCACATAACCAAAACACAAATAATACCTAAGCAGACCACAAGTTACTTGTTCATTGTTACCCACTAAAAGGCCTGCATATTGCTGCCTCTAGAACCATGTTGAATGGACATTTCACATACTATCTGTAAAACCATCCAGTTTTGCTCAGTCCATGACTACTACTTATAACAAGAGTTACTACAGTGAGCACAAATATAAAGCAGTGAAGAATTATATGTATAAACTCAGCAGTCCTCAAAGACAGACACTATTACCATTCTCATTTTACAATAAATGAGAAACATACACAGAAACACAACTAGTCCAAGGTCACACTGCTAATAAGATGCAGCTGGACACTAGATACAGTGTGACATGGGTGAGTAATCCCAGCAACATGGGAGACAGACAAGAGGATACCAAGTTCAAAGCCAGATTCAGCAACTTAGCTAGAGTCTAAGCAACTTAGGAATACCTTTTCTCAAAATAAAATATAAAAATGGGCTATGTACAGAGGTGAGCAGAACACGGAAGAATGGGAAGTAAATCAATTTTATTTAGATTCTAACTACACAATAAACACTTATTACACCTTTATTGAACTGCTAAATTAAGAGAAATACACCTCCCATACTCAAGACGCAAATAGAAAAAAATTGAATGCATGTAAATTGGTATGTGAAACACAAAGTGGTACTTGTGTCTTTTACACTCCCTTGACACCCTGAAGACACCCGACCAAAGCTGCCCAGCTGCTATGTGGGCCCAGGCCTCTGGTCGCATGCTGGTAAGTGCCCACGACACCTCTAGGACCCAGACCACATGGGCCCAGGCTTATGGTACCAGGCTGTTAAGCGTCCAGAACATACCAAGGATACCTACTTGATACCACCCAGCCACCGCATGGGCCATGGCTTCTGGTACTGGGCCAGCAAGTACCAAGGACACCCAGAGGACTCCCCTCCCAGAGCTATCCAGCTCCAATGCTTACCCACCAGGTCCAGAAAAATCAGGCCTGTCCCCAGAATCAAAAATCCTGGGTCCCAGCACAGGAAGCACGCTAGTCCATTCTGGCCCCCCTGCACCTTCAAGACTCCAGGACACAGGAACGCACTCGTACCACTAAGCTCCAACAATCCAGTGAACCGCTCGGCAACACCAAAAGGTTCCAGAGCCATGCACTGGACCTTATACCCAAAAGGTGCAACAAAACCAAGATCCAGACAGAAGGAGCTTTCTTGAATGAGGCAGTCATCAGAGCGGGTGGTGTCGGATTCTTCCTACAAGAAAGAATCACCTGGAGACCTGCCTTGCTTCCCCCACAGGGAACTTCAATTCAAAGATCCAGAAGTCCTTTAAAAAATCAGGAATCAAATTAGAAAAGGTTCACCACAAACTCAACTTCCCTGTCAAGGAGCCTATGGGCAGGGAGTAAGATGAAAACCTAGAAAAAATTATCAAAAATCGAATTATTAAAGGAAATAAAGTAAAAGATTTAACGACAGAATAAGTGAAAAAATTGAAGAGATGAACAACTATATTATCAAAGACATAGACATACTAAAGAAGGAAAAAACAGGGCTAAAATAATCACAAAGTAATGATGGAACAATAAAATACTGACGTTAAACAAAGAAGGAGAGCGAGAGAGAGAATTTTTATTGAGTTTTTCTCATGTTTTTTGCTCTGACAGTTATATACGTCGGTACTAGGGTTTGAACCTGTGTACCTGTGCATGCCAGGCAAGCGCCATAACCGGGAGCCACCACTCCAGCCCTAAAAGACTGACTTCTAAAGAAAACAACCTTAGCTCTTAAAGAGCTTCTAACACTGAGGATAGGCTGAGCAAGCTTAAGCATATGGATGACCCAAAAAAAAGAAAAAAAAAAAAAAACAACACCAAACCTCACAGAGCAAAGCCGAACTTTCAAAATGTCTGAGATGAAATAACAGTCCAAGAGTAACTGGGAAAAAAAACGAAATGAAGAATGGCATAAAGTGTATTCTCAATAAAATTATTTCCTTATTAAAATACTGAGGTATGCTCATCCAGGAAGTATATAGGACACCAAATAGACCTAAACAAATGAGAAGCTCACCAAGATACATCATATTCAAGATGTATAACAGGGAAATCAAGGAAACAATGTTAATAGCTACAAAAGAGAAGCACAAAATCACATTCAGAGGCAAACCAATAAAGATCACTTCTCTTCTCAGCTGAAACCCTAGAAACAGTAAGATCCTGGAAGAAGATATTTCAATCACTGAATGACCACAACAAGCAGCCGAGAATTCTATATACAGTAAAACAGCTTCAAATTCAAAGGGGAAATAAGAACATTTCATAAGATCAAACATGCAGCATTCATGAACAGAAAGCCAGCATTTTCAAGAATTATCAAAGATAAACTCTAGACAGAAAAATAAGGAAACAATCCTCAAAACCCACAAAGAGCAAATTCAATAAAAGTGCAGGCTACCAAAAGACAATCAAGATAGCTCAGAACTTACAAATAAAACATAAGTAAAAACCACAACCACTGAACTACCCTAACACTCAACGTGAATGGTCTCAATGCACCAAAAACATGGAAGAGTGGAACAAAATCCAACAATGTACAACATATGAGAATCATCTTATAGCTAAACATATCCACAGATAGAGGGTGAAAAGATGGAAAAAATCTACCAGGCTTGCAGTCGGGGGGCGGGGGGGGATCAAGCTAGTATGCAACACCTATGTCAAAGTAGATTTCAACAAAAATTTAATCAGAATAAAGAACACCACATAATAAAGGGAACAATGCAACTGGAAAATATAACCATAGTAAATATCTATGCTCTAAGACCAAAGGTTCCCAAATATGTGGGGGGAAAAATGATCCACAACAAATTCACTTATGGACCTCACACAGTAATACTGGGAGACTTTAATGCTCCTTTATCACCAACAGATAAGAGCAAAAACATTAAAGAGATCAGCCTAAACTTCATAAATAATGGACGTAACAGCTATTTATTGAATACTCCACTCCAAATTCAAATTTACCGTCTTCTCAGCAGCACATGGATCCTTCTCCAAAATAGATCATATTGTACTTCACAAATCAAATCTCAGCAAATACAAAAAAGTAGATATTAATCCATGTATCCTATCTGACCATGATGCTAGCAATTAACAGCAAAAATAACAGAAAATACATATATTCATGGATACTGAATAAGACCCTATTATACGAAGAATGGATCCAAGAAGACATGAGAGCAGAATTCAAGAAATTCTTAAAAGCTAAGAAGAATGAAGATACAACATATTCAACCTTTTGGGACAGCATGAAAGCATTATTAAGGCGCCAATTTATACCACTGAACACCTACATTAAAAAAAAATCAGAAGAAATCCTGAATCAATAAGCATAAACTCCACCTCAAATCCCTACTGAAGGGAAACAATCTACGCTCAAAGACTGCAGAAGGCAGGAAATAATCAGTTGACAAATGCAATTGAGAAAAAAAAAAAAAAAAAAAGGAAAAAATGAACGAAGGGCTGGTTCTTCAAAAAACTAAGTAAAATTGACTATAACCAATCTCACAAAGGAAGGAAGGAAATGAAAATAAAATGACCAACAAAAAGTAAGCAGTCACCACTGACCCCATGCAAATCCAACAGATTAGAACCTATTTGAAAATCTTTATCCAGAACAAATGGACAAATTCCTAGACAAACAACATCCCTTAATGGACAAGGATGATATTCAAAGCCTAAAACGCCCAATAATAGCCACCAAAATCAATATAGTAATTGAAAGCCATCCACAGAAAACCAGGACTTAATGGATTCCCCATTGAATTTTCCCCACACCTATAATACGGAGCTAACACCTCTCTTCAGTGAGCTATTCCAAGATTTTGAAAAGGAGGGAACTCTCCCAAATACTGTTTATGAGGCAACCATAACCCAACAAAGACACATTAAAAAAAAAAAACTATAGAATATTCCTGTAGTACACATGCAAAACTCCTTTAAGTTCTAGCAAACCACTTTGAAAAACCCAAGACAATTCAACATGATCAAGTGGGCTTCATACAAGGGATGCAAGGCTGATTCAACATATGCAAATCAATAAATGTGATTCATCACTTAAAACAAGACAAAAACATGATCATCTCAATTGATGCAGAAAAGGCCTTCAATAAAATCTGTCACCAATTTATGCTCAAAACGCTGGAGAAATAGTGATCAAAAGAATGTATCTTAACTATGTAAAGGCCATACATGAGAAATCCACAGCTAGTGTTATACTAAACAGAAAAGCTCAATGTACTTTCTTTAAAATCGGGAGCAAGACAAGGCTTCCCACTCTCACCACTTTTATTCCATATACTCCTTGATACCCTAGGTAGAGCAAGCAGTCAAGAGAGGAACATCAAAGGGAAAAGAACAGGAAGAGAGGAAGTCTAACTTTTTTGCTGATGACATGACCCTATACTGAGGAAAATCCAAAAAACTCAAGAAAAATCCTTGAGCTAATAAACAGATACAGCAAAGTAGCAGGCTATAAGACCAATACCCATAAATAGCTTTCCTATGCAATAATAGTAGGGCAGAAGAATGAACAAGGAAAATGATCCCATTCACAATATCCTCAAGAAGAATAAAATCCTTGGGAATTGTCTTTTACTTTTGTTAAATTCTCTACAATAAAAACTACAGAACAATGAAGACGACCTGAGAGGATGGAAAAGACATTCCATGTTCTTGATTAGGCAGATTCAGTATAATTAAATGGCCATTCTGCTGCAAGTGCTATACAGATTGAATGCAATGCCCACCACAAAACCAATATTATTCTTTACAGATATTGAACCACCAATTCTCAATTTTATTTGTAATGAGAAATGTAGAATCCCAAAAATATTACTAAGCAAAAAACAGGTCATTTCACAATATCAGATCTAAAATTATATTATAGTCCTGTAGTAACAAAAACAGCATGGTACTGGTATTAAAGTGGCAATGAAGAATAATGAAATAGAAGACAGACAAATCCACACATCTTTAAACATCTCATCTTTGACAAAGGGGGTCAATGACTTAAGAGAACAGTGATGCTGGTAATATTAACTGTAATCATAACAATGTATCATTACACATTTTCCCGTACCTATAATTCAATAGTTTAAAAAGAAAAAAGTTCACCTCATTTATAACAAGGGTATGTAGTTGTTTTATTAGTAATCTCGAGTCAGATTCCTCTTGCCAGGAAACAGGCACTGATCAAGATGAGAAATCAAAGTATCAGTGGACACGAAGAAACGAATAGTCTGTTAGAGTTGCTAAATCAGAATGTTTGCAAGGATAATTTACAAACAACCAAAATTTAGAGTTCTGGAGGCTGAGAAATTCAAGAGGAAGGAGCTGGTGGGCTGGATGTTGGTGAGCAGGCAGTCTCCATTTCCAAGATGTCTCCTATTGCTGCTTCCTCTGAAGGGGACACTGCATCCTCAAACAGTGGACAGGATGTAAGGGCAAGAAGGAACTCCCCTTTAATCTTGCCCTCACCTCATCACTGGTTTACTGGAGATGCAGTTTCAACATGCATGTTGCACATGGCACCATCATTCAAACCACAGTAATTCCCTACTTAGTATTTCATTTATTCAACTTTTTTTTTTACAAGCCTATTCAAGCAGGTATCTATAAAATGAAATACCTATCACTACCTACAAAAGAAATGCTGCTGCCATAATACCTTCAATTACAACCACCATCCTGCCATCTGTCAAATATCACAAATGAAAAAGGGAAGGAGGATCATCATGATCATGGCAACCCGTGGCAGAGCTATGAGTCTCTCAAAAATGCGAGCTGTCAACAGCGGGAGAGGTGCCTTACTGTGATGTGGGTGGAAAGCAGGATTTCTCCCCAAATTTATTACTATCCAGAGAACGAAGATCAGTGACAGAACTGTGGATAGGCTGAGAGTGCAAAAAGTCCGAAGTGATAATTTTCCAGTACTAACTACACAGCAGGGAGTAGGCTGGGAATCTGCCCCAGAGGGTAAGAAGTTGTGCACATTTAAACCCAGGACACAGCGGTGACCACTCAGTGGAGCCTGGGTATGGGACTCTGGTGCCCTGGGGTGGTGGCAGCAGCAGGAACCAAGGGATTGCTTTAATATACACAGACTGGAGTCCCCTGAATCTGATGATGTGAAGATGCGGGACAACACCGCCATTCTGAAACCTCCTAGAGGGCAGTCTGAAACTTGTTCCAGAACAGTGAACCTGAAACCACCCAATACAGACTGGAATAGGGAGAGCACTCTGGAGGAGGGGCTCCAGAGGACCAGTGCTTTGACTATCTGCCCTGGGGGATCTGGCTGGTCCAGCAACTCATGTTAAGAGGATTCCTTCCCACCCTATTAACCACCCTATCTGTGAGTAGAGTCAATGTCCAGGATTTGCTCAATGTGACCTAACACCCTGGAGGAATAGTTTTCGTTGTAGAGGTCCTTAACATCCTTTGTAAGATTGACGCCCAAGTATTTTATTGTTTTGGAGGAGATGGTGAATGGGACAGATTTTCTGATTTCTTCTGCAGATTTGTTGCTCTATACAGATTTAATGCAATCCTCATCAAGATGCAAAAGTCATTCTTCATGGATAGAGAAAAAGGAATTCTCAAATTCATATGGAATAACCCAAGGCCCAGAATAGCCAAAACATTACTTAGCAAGAAACAGGAAGCAGGAGGTGTCCCAATTCCTGACGTGAAATTATACTATAGGGCTATAGTAACAGAAACAGTGTGGTATTGGTATCAAAACAGAAATGAAGACCAATAGAAGAAAACAGAAGATACCCAGACAAACCCTCAAATCTCTAACCATCTGATCTCAAAGGGAGAGTAACAGCCTGGAGGAAGGAGGAAGGACAGCCTGTTCAACAAATGGTACTCGACAAACTGGACAGCCATATGCAGACAACTGAAATACATCTCACCCTGCACAAAAAAAATCAAAATGGTTCAAGGATCTGGAAATTGAACCAGATACTTTACAAATGCTTGAACAAAAAAATAGGATCAAAACTACCTGACATAGGTGTGCATGCCACCTTCCTTAACAAGACCCCCATAGTGCAAGCCTTAAAGAATAAATGACTGGGATGCCATTAAAGTAAAAATCTTCTGCACAGCTAAAAAATTAGTCAAGATTGTCAAGAGACCTTCAGAATGGGAGAAAATCTTTGCTGCTACACTTCAGAGGGCTAATATCCAAAATATACAAAACTCAAAACTGAACACCAAAACCACAAATAATCCAAGCAATAATTGGGCTAGGGAGCTAAACAAATTTCTCAATGAAGTCCAAAAAGCCCACAAATACATGGGAAAATGCTCTACGTCACTAGCAATCAGAAAAAACACAAATCAAAATTTCACTGCAGTTCTACCTCACTCCTGAGTGGCAAAAATGAATACAAACAATGACAGATGCTGAAAGGATTGTGGGAACAGAGAATCACTTTAACACTGTAGGTGTGACTGCAAGCTTGTACAGCCACCCTTGAAAGCAGTGTGGAGACTCCTGAAAAAATTAGGGGTGGAATCACCTTATGGCCCAGCTACTCCACTCCTTGATAATTTTTCAAAGGAGCTAGAATTGGCATATTACAGAGATACAACTTCATCAATGTTTATAGCAGCTCAATTTACTATAGCTAAAGTATGGAACCAACTCAGATACCCCTCACTGGACAAGTGGATTCAAAAACTGACATACATACTGTAGAATTCTACTCTGCTATTGGACAGAATGGTATCATGGCATCAACAGCCAAATGGATGGAGATAAATATGTACACAAAGTGAAATATCCCAAATTCAGACTCAAGGGCCCAAAAGTTTTCATATGTGGAAGCTAGAATATAATCAAACAGACTGAAAGTACTCTAAGTTAATAACCTCAACATGGGTGAATTTTTTCACTAATAGGGGGAACCTTGCCTATGACGCTGGACGATGAAGGGAAGGGGCAGGTAGTGGGGTGGGAGTAAGAGGAATATCAAGGAAGCTGAAGGAAATAATGGGGTTATCCCAGTACGGAACCTTCAAACTTCCATTAGAAGCCCAACTAACACAGGAGTAAAGTAGGGGAAACATGGGATCAGGGGGAACCCATAGGAGGGAAATCATGAAATGGCATCAGCCTTGGCTAGTCATTATGCATGTGATTATGATTATGTGGCAAGAGCTCCCCTCCCATATGTATGACTATGTTGAACGGAAGAGGGAAAAAATGGGCTGGAGCAGTGGCTCAGCGGTTACGGAGTGCTTGCCTGGCATCCATCAGTACACGAGTTCAAATCCCAGCACCACATACACAACGAAGTCTCGGAGCAACCGCAACTACTTGAGAAACTAAATAAGATGGTTTTGCTCTCACTGTCCCTCTTTAAAAAAATAAAAATAAAAAATACACGTTTCCCAGAAGCAATGCAGCCAACAAGTACCAGAACCAAAATATATGTTCACACTTTTGACTACATGTCTCCACTCTTTCCAGGATACCACAATACCATCTCCCCACAAAAAGTATGTGTCCATACCATGTCAAGTGATTCCAACATTTATGTATGCCTTGGGATGTTTGAATAGTTTTTATGTATATTATCCTATTTTTTTTCAGCATCAAATGACATGGGTATACATTACATCAAAACATTTCTTCAAATATTTCCACAAAATAGGAAGTTAATTTTAATAACATTTTTCTTATTACATGTGTAAACAACCTTGCCTATATCAGATATTGGAAAAATGTCTCCCAGGATTATTTATGCATTAATTAAATACAGTATGATAAAGACTTGCTGGTACAGACAGGTATTTACTTACTAATGAAATCTTGACTGGCAATGACTGATCAAAAAAATTATACAGACTATATTGCTTTGGCAACTATTCAAACCATCTTGCTACCTACTTAAGGATCACTTATGCATTAGTGATCAAGGTACTATAGTGTAGAAAACTGTATAATAAAATTTTCATGGAGAAATGATCAGTTTTTAATCACTCAGTAATGCTCAATCTAGTAAGTCTGCTTTTAGTGGAACACATGGGTATGGGGAAAAAAGGCCATTTCTAATAAAAACAAACTGTACAAATCCACACTGAAAACATTGAGCAATTACACCCACACTGCAAGTAATGCAATAAACTGAACTGATAAAACAATTCTCTTTCAAAACGTGTTTCACTAACGCCTCTCCAATATTTTGTCATAACAGTAAGGTAACACCTTTTCTGCTTATTTCAGGAACATGCTGTGAAAGCTGTATGTGAAACACAAAATTAGATGGTAAGCTAGATGTTTTATCCTCAGTGCTGAAATGTTTGTTCAAAAAACGATAGGGAAAACCATGAATTTATTGGTATACCTTTATTTCTTCAGCGTTCGTAAGAGTTCCAGACTCCTAACAATTAGTATCAGCATACTCTCAAGGCCCAGAAAAAAATACTTGCAAATAGTGTTAGTTTCCACCTTCTTCAGGGAAATAACCCCAACCCCATTTTCTCCTTTCAATTAATGGGAAGGCAAGAATTTAGACAGTATCTCAAGTGCCACCATACCAGGATGCTGTGGGATTCTTACACAGACATGGAACTGTTTTTATCCATGAAGCAGTATTTGTCCCAGTGGATTAATATCCAAAGGTCCCAAATGCAGAATGGTATTGTCTTATATATTCTCTGCCAGTTCCCCTCTACATGTTAGCCCCTTTATCTCCCCTATGGTAACATGATAGTAGTGTACATTTTGACTGGGAATCCAAGCTACACAACACCAATGGCGCTCCAACTGTGGATGTGTACTGACTCTGCCTCCTTGTCTTCCAGGACAGACTCCTACCATATCCCCCTACACACACACACACACACACACACACACACACACACACACACGATGCTCAGATCACCCTCAGGGTCAAGTGCATCATCTTGGTTTAAGGGTTTATATGTCCATGACATCATACAAAATTTTTTGGATAAATAAAAAAAACAAAACCTGGCCTTTAGTTCCCATGATAGGGAATTCTTAAGTTTTTTCCCCAAATAAGGGAGCCCATAAAGCAGCTTGTAATAGATATGAGGGACAGATAATCATACCAGTAGAACATCCCAGAAACACAAAGTAACTGCCTATGTAGGAGGCTAAGACAACATGATGGCAACATACATTTTAATTGGATATCTGAGCTACAGAACAGTAAGAGTAATGACAATCCTTTATCTTCTCCTGTGGTTCAGCAGAGCCTTTTGTATTGCGAGAAGGGGCACCTACCACAAGGAGTTATGCAAACCAACTCCTCATACCACTAGCCCCAATCCCTGGTCACAGAACGGAAGGAGAGCAGGCCTTCCTTTCCTAGAACCACCACATACTTCTTGGACTCAAACTCTAATCCATTCATCCACTGTGAAAGTGTTCTGTGTACTTCTGACAGTCACCTCTAAACCAAAATAAAGCACTATTATTCTTAGCTCATAGCAACTCAGAAACCAGCTATACAAATGGAAATTGAATTTTTATTAGGCAACTCATCAACTTCTCAATTTTAAAGGGAAAAAAAAACTTGTATGTATCCCTTGAGAATAAAAGTAAATATAATCTTCTAATCCTTCCATAATTATTTCATTATTCAGCCTACACTTCAGGTGATATCTGATTTCAGCAACAAAATTAAGGTGGAACTAGATACCCAATAAAAATTGCTTTCTAAAACTTTAGGCAATAAAAAAGCACATTTATGAACATAATGAGACTACATGAAACCACAAATAAAGAATTGTATTTGATTTTTGGAAATCGTCAACACTATTTTCAACCAACAAATTGGGAACATCATTTGTACCCTTGTCAATAAGTAATATCACTGAGTCAATCAACAACTTCAGATTAAATGTTTATTCAGACTACTGTTTACCACTCATTTCCAGCATCAAAAGCACACTCAAGTTTCAAGGCCTAGAATCAAACCTTACCACTTCCTAGAAGGCTCTCCTGATAGACTTCATAAGACATCACCTTCTCACCTGTCTCTAAACCTATCTACACTGCTTATATAAAACACATTGTACTTAAATTGTACTATAGTGACATACATACTTAACCAGTCAGATCCTCCCTACTAGATTTTAATTGATCTACAGAGACATTTGATTCCAATTCGCATCTACCTGTTCTATTCTAAATATGGCTCACATCTTTAAAATGTTTCATCAACGAAAATGAAATGCAAAGTTATTTAGAATACTTTAGCCTTTAAATCAGACCCAAATACTGAATAACTTATAAATTTCGCTCATAACAAGGTAATTTTTGAAAAATTAACATCTGCTTTGCAAGGAACGTGCCTAAGATCTTTCTGTAACACAGCTTTCCATAGTATCCATGAAACTAAGGCAATGACAGTTGATTGTGCAATTGTCTTCTGTTGCTTTAAAGAGAAAGTAATAGCAATGGCAATTTGTCTTTTGAATTGAAAGCTTCCAAAAGTGAATCCTGACTTCACTGAAAGAGAATAATCCAAATTGCTTAATTTCAGAAAAACTACACTAATGTAATTTATCAAGTTATCAATTTGAAACTCAAGTATAGTAATAAAGTAGATTTCATCCCATCCTTCAACTGTAAATGGGATTCTTTTCAAAGATAAATTCTTTATCAAGGATCTAAGTTATAAGGTATATCAATCTGACCTAATCAAATTTGTTCTACTGAAGGTTTTAATAAAATGCATATTGATGGTTTGCTTTTATGGTATGCATTTTTGGTTTTTGTAGGAACAGAAAAAGTCTGTGGCTGGCTCTTCAAATTCAAGAGTTACGAAATTATGAGAAAACTCAGAGGTTCCCTTCATTTTGGAGGCCACATTTATCACCAAAACATGAAAAAGTTTTTCCATAATGAGTTAAGTAGTAACAGTGTTGGACCCTTTCATGTCAAATTGAAATTCATCCTCATCGTTTTTAGAAACTGTTTCAACAGGATGTATGGAAACATGACCTAAAGGTAGAAAAATCGCTAAATCTATTATGAGTTTTACTAAAAATGTATTATTTCTTGAGGATGTTACACTAAAGTAAATAAACTAGTCCACACCAATAAAGCACTCTATTTCCACTTATATGATGTAATAAGAATAGTCAAATTCTGGGAAACAAAACACAATGGAGATTGATATGTGTCAGTTGTAGGGAGATGGGATGTTGGAAAGTTCCAAATTTGTAACAAAAACAGTTGAGATTGCTTTCACACTAATACAAATATAGTTGACACTACTGAACTGTACAAAGATGGTTACGATGCTCTTCAGGATGGTTTACCACAATCAGTCTTTTAAAAGACCAAAAAGCACATCATGAGCAAATGGTCCCAATAGTCCCTATGCTTAACAGTAAAAAATACGTAAGGACAAAACTATGGTTTATGAATGCACAAAAGTAGTATAGTTGTAAAACACAAGATTACCTTGCTTGCAGTCTAAGCCAAATATGGTTCCTTTCCAGATTCATTTTCAAAGAAAATGTTTTTGACTGTATCTCATTCATTTTGCCACATTAATCACTTTTCCAAATCTCCTTACAAAACCACTATTCAAAGAGTATCAACCATTATTACAGTCATGCACTATACTCAGTTCTTTATGAGGAGATACAAATTTGCATGGTTACAAAAGTACTGCCACAAGATACAAGCTGTAAAAACAAACTATTCTCCAAATTAGTTTTGAATGACAATCAGTAAGGAGAAAAACACGTAGAACTTTACCCAATGACACTTCCCAGTGAGAAAAGGCAACAGGAAAATCTCCAAGGGTCCTCAGTTTTCTGTGGCATTATCAAACGGTACAGAACATACTAAAGGGACAAAGGCCTGCTAAGCAAAGCAAGAAAGATGTAGGGTTAGCAAGAAAGAGCAGCAGAGACAAATTCACGAGTTCAAGTCAGAACAGCACGAAGAGGTCCTAGTACTGCAGATGACAGGGAAGAAAGTTTCTGCCAACTGGCGTGTCCTACTGTTTTGCAGAATTGTTCTAAATAAACGGCAGGTGAAAGTTTTTTGTTTTTTGTTTTTTTTTACACTCCAGGAAAATAGTTTCTCAGTATGGGGACTAGAATCTACAGACATAAGCTTAGGTTGGCATTTTATGTGACATAAGCTAGTATGGACCCAGAGTTGCTGACAGTCACCATTTTTAACTTTTATGATATTTCACATAAATTACTGTGGAACTACAAGTGCAGAAGAGTGATATCACAAATTACTGACATCAAGTTATGGAATAGTGAGAACTGACTCAGCAGATAATTCGTACAATCACAAATTCAGAGACAAATGGACACATCTAAAACAGGTTTCTGAGTTAGTCCATCTCCACGTTACACCATGTATTTAATAATCTTTCAATCAACAATCTAACAGTTACAAGCAAACATACTGCAAAGTTCTGAGAGTAACCGCTTTCCTGGGATGGTGAGAATGCAATGCTCTAGATACTCTTTCCATCAACAGCTTTGTCACTTACACCATAAAAACATTTTAAATACTGCAATAACCAGAAATTCACAAAATATAATTTGGTCTTTTCCTACTGGTTCTGGAGCCAATTCAGGAATGTATCACAATGAGTAATAATTCTCATCTAATAAATTTCTAAGTCCCAAGGAATTTCATTATCAGCAGATATTGAAAAACCAAGTTTATTTCCACACATTTAAAATGACATCTTCGTGTATATATCTTTGACTGGATCTTCCAACAGAAAAAGGACATTAGCAAAAAACTGGTAAATTCAAATAAATGTATAGTTGAGCTCACAGTACTGCACCATCAGTTCCTCTGTACTTTTAAATGCGTGTTTCTTGCCATGAACTGATAAATTAGAAAACAAGCATTACAGATTTCACATCTGTTGATGCACAGCTGCATCCTGGGGAAGTGTTCGACCGATACTGTACCTAGCTGAACCAGGCCAGAACAGATTCCACATCCACCAGCTACCTCAGTTGAAGCCATCCCATCCACAACTTCCCATCAGATTTCTGGCACCTTCCACTTTCCAGTAACTCACAAGCTCTCACACCCACTTCCACAAGCAACGTCTCTTTCAAGGTAAAGTACCATATTTCAGTGTTTCTTAACTTAAGCATTTAACATGTGTAAAACCATGTTAAAATTTTTTAGATTTCTGTCCCAGTGTGCAAAGTGCCAACCTCATTTCTCCAATATGTCCTGTCATTTTCACTCAATCATTCTGCAAGTGCAATGATATTTAGGAACGCATGTGCCTTGTTAGAATGGAACCGACTATTCCGTAACTTCTCATCCTGACAAATGTGCTCTGACTAGAAAGCAGGAACCTGGGTGAATAGTACACAAATTCTCAATTATCTTTGAAATTATTCTGTACATGTACAGTTAATCCTGCAAAAATTGAAAACAGTATATGAAGTATAGCAGTATACACGGTCATGCTTTCGTATAGGATTCTACGTTAATAATTGCTAACAATTGAGTACCAATTACTTGATACCAAGCACTGGTTGCAGTGGCATATACACATTAACTCACCAATCATTCTTAACAACACTGAAGTAAAAGTTCCAATGATCCCCATCGTTCAACTGCCATGACTGAGGCGCAGTTGAGAAACTAACCCAGAATCGTGAATCTAGGCAGGTAGTTGGTGCCTTACCACTATGCTACATTATTTCCACAAATACTTTTTCTAAACCACATTGTATTCATCATTCTGCAAAGATTTCACCCAGACAGGCAGCTAAAATGAAAAATCTAATCCTGAAATGTACCTTAGGTACCAGGAAAAAAATTCCACTTATTGGAAAATATCTCTACCACCATGATTGAGGGCACTGTTAAAAAGACTCAGAAATATCACCTTTGTACTTGAGTCAATTGAAATACAAACATTTTTTAACAATGACCAAGAGGCATCTTGTCACCTATGACAAAATATACATTCAAGGTTTTATAAAACTTGGTCGCATTTTACCAAATACATGTAATTTAAGTGACAGAAAACCCAAAAATAACATACAATAGATGTTTTCCAGCCATCATAACCATACAGTTTAGTTCAACCAAAACTGATCAAATTTTGGTTAAATGTTAAAAGTTTTCCAATAGGATATCAAAACAGAACAGGTTAACTGTTGAAATAACCCACAACTGCTTTCCAAATTTTATACAAAATATATATAAATATCTTGAGCTCTGAAATTTAAATTTGATCACCTTCTGTGTATTCAATTTGTGAGTCCTAGGTGACTTATTCTACTTATTGAGCTACTACTTCATGCCAGGCACACAGACTACATTAAGTAGTGTGTTCATGGATTCCATGTTCAGTCAATACCTATTTACTGTGCAACTCAAGTTGAAGACGCTGTGCTAAGTGCACTAAAGGAGGAAACAAATCTATCCTACTGAAGCACGGATTCTGGAAGGGAAAGCACTAAGTAAGTAAAAACAGTGATAAATGCTAGGGAAAAAAAGGATTTGAAGTAAGGGTAAAATTTTAAGAAAGCCAAGAAAAATCATACAAAGCAGAAAAGACAACCCATGTAATATGTTTGGCGTTAAGTGCTAAAAAAAAAAGCTAACGTGAAAAATGTGATAGGAAAGTGAAAACTGAAAAATGGTCCATGAAGGCCTTTCTAAAGTGGCCTTAAGTAGTGACTAACAATAAAGAGATTAATCACACAAGGATGCAAGAGAAGGGCTCACATCAAAAACCCAATGGCAGGAGCAGGTGTGGCAGGCTCAGGAAATAGCAAGAGGCCAAGCTGTGGGAGTGCAGAAAGCTGGGAGCCACATGCCTTCTAAGAGGCAGACCCTGCATTTGGGGGATTGGGGATACACTTAAAAGTTCAGTGACTTGCTTCAAATCAATTCCACAGACATTACAAAGTTATTACTTGCAAAATCCAAGTAGAAGGAATGAAGGGAAGAGACTGCAGGATGAAGCCCAAGCGGTGCTACTGAGCAAGGCAGACTTCCAATCACAGCAGGCTCATGCACAAAGCCCAACAGCATCGCAGGCAATCCAAAATCCAAGAGCAGAGAAAACGACTGTTTTGTTTTCAACACTGCTTAAATAAAAAAATTTTTAAAAAAAAATTAAAAAAAAAGGCGGCATAAAAGCCTGTGAAGACTTGTCTGGATATTTCCAACTCCTTCTTCCTCCATTTGAAAGCATGATCCTGGTAAGCAGGAATTTCACCAGTTTGTAAAGCATCCGTGATGGCTCGTGTCGAAGGGGAATGGTGTTTTACCCATTCTGAAGTACCTACCGCAGTGCTGGGCCCACAGTAGGTGCTTAGCAAATGATGAGTGGGTACATGGAGAAAAGCATTCGTGTGCCACATTTCCGACATTCTTTTCACCTGTGCTAACAGAAATGACTAGAAAATGAATAGTGTCCAGACAAGATTTCTCCAGAATCACCACTGAACTCACCTTATTCATCTACACGCCCGCTAGGGCAAGACTCTGAATGCGGTCAAAGAACAGGCCTTGGCAAATGGTTCAGTCACGGCACTTTGAAGCCATCAGAACCTTGCTCAGCACCGACCTGGACTTCTCCTGTGTTAGCAGGTACCACTCTCTCAGGACAGCCTTTAGCCCCTTTCTTACATGTCACAAGGTCCTACCTATCCAGTCAGTAAACATTTACAGAGTATATACGAACCACCCCGTCCCCCTGGGAATCCAAACATTAGGACGGATGGTCTCTGCCTTTGGAGTTAGTTTGGGATTTAAAGGCGGATATTTTTTTAAGAGGGGAACAAGAGACAAAGGCAGAAAAGAAAATGATTAGTATGATGTAAAATATCCATACTACAAGAACTGTAATATTACAGGGAAAATAATCTGAAGCAGTTACACCTGAAGTCGAAGTGTGATTTTGCTTTCAATAACCTAAACTGTGAAAAGTAGACACATTACTATTAAACCTATTATTCTTTGTCACCCCAACAAGTTTAAAAAAATTTCTTGAAAGAACTTGAGAAAAAGATCAGTAACTGAAACAATCTATTTTAAAACAGGTTTAAAAATGAACGTGACTTGGGACTGGAGAGGTGGCTTGGCGATTCCGGTACTTGCCTGACATACCCAAGGATGGGATTCAAACCCTAGCACCATGTACACAATGAAGTGTCAGAGCAACTAAGACCACACAAAAACCCCAATAAAATTGATTCTCTAACTCTTTTAAGTAAAAAAATATATAACTTAAGGACTTCAAGTTTTTATAAACATCATATTGAAAACAATGATCCAAAATAGGTTTAAAACTAGAGCATAAGTGAGGAGGGAGGGTATAAGTGGTGGGGAGTGACAGGCCAAATTATACTGTTATATTGTGTCCATGTACAAATATATAACAAATCCCATCATTAAGGACAACTATAATACATCAACAAAAATGCGGAAAACAATTACAAGGGCTGGGGATGTATCTCAGTAGTAAAACACCCCTGGGTTCAATCCCTCTTACATGCCCCCCCCAAAAAAAAATCAACTAATTACCCTCTGCTGAAATATAACTGAAGCATTTATTCTAATTTCAGTTAGTCATTGAGTTCCCTTAAGGAAAGCCCAGAGCATTCAAAGATAGTACAGCACTGCACATGTGCAATTACTCTACAAGTCAACTTTCAAATTTCAGGTTAAGATCAAATACGTAAGCAATCATCACAAAACACCACTAAGTGCACCATAATGTAAGGAGAATTACCTCTAAAAACAACATTAAGGGATAGTAGCCCTCATCTCTAGACTAATTTACAGCACGAAAAAAATCATCTCCATTCAAATTGGATTTTGTACAGGTGGAAAACAATTACAATCTAAATTATTCATAAATATATATTTACAAAATACAGTCATGGGGAGGGGAGTAGGAAGGGAGAACAGGGAGATGTAGGGGATTTTTTCTGGTTTAAGAGTATATGCATACCATATTGTTACTTTAAATGCATTTATGATTGTGAAACAACACATTTCCTTAATAGAAAGTATTAAAAAAATACATTCACATTTCCCTGATTTAAAATTTACAAATGAAAAAACTCAAGGTAACTTCACTTTTATCGGAAGATTTACTTTTTAGTACTAAATAAAATGCGTAATAAGGAATTTGCAACATATTTTTAGAGCCTAGTGACCTACAACTTAAGCAGATTCAAATCTTGGCTACTGAAGTTGATTTGAACATGCTACCATGCCTCTATACATCAGCTTTCTATGTAACAGATAACACCAAAATTATCTGGAAACCAGATGTAAGTATGATGTGCCAAATACAGAGCAATGGCTCTGCATATGCTGATCATTACCAACAATCAAGACTAAAAAATATGATATTGGGAAGAAGCAGTAAGGAAGCCTGAGGATCCCCAACCTACACAACGTCCCTTAACATTTTAAGTTTCCAGTACTAGAGCTGGTACCAATGATTTTAATCCTAATATCCCAAAGCATCCCAGTATTACCGTTTAGAAGTGATTTCATATGTATCAGTTCATCTGTTATTAAAAGTAGAGTGGAAGAGTACACAAGGCAAGGACTTTCAACTCATTTTTAAGAGTAAACTCAGAATCAGGCAACATCAATCATGCCATTAATAATCAAGCCACATGTACTCGAGAGCCAGTTGACTATATTTAGAACATCTCAATGGATATGTGCTGGTACTGTTCATCTGTCTTCTACCTGTACTCAGAACTGATCTAAGCAAGGTGTGCTCTGGACGCCTCTCTTCTCCCACGTGCATTTGCGCCTGCAGCTAATGGCAAACTCCTCAGTGAATTCTACACTGCTCACTTCATTCTCAAAGCAAGATGCTGGCCTCCCAAAAACCATGAGATGGTACTTACTGTCTACAGAGTCACATGCTGCAACTCAGTTATCAAATAAACAGCCTTGAATTGAAATAAGGACCATTAGTCTGATAGTAAAATGGTATTTTGCAATCCTCTTTGTCTCTGCAATTTCATATGGAGAAAAGGTTGTTTAACAAAGCAGGATGCAGACATTTCCAGTCCCTAATATTGTCAGAACCACAATTCTATTTCGAAAAGAGACAACTAGGGGCCCGAGTGGTGGCTCAGTGGTTGCTGCACTTGCCTTGCGCTCACAAGGTTACAGGTTCGAATCCCAGCACCATGTATACAGCAAAATGGCAGCGCAATGAAAGCTACATGCAAAACTAAATTAAATTCACTCTCACTGTCCCACTATTAAAAAGAAAAAAAAACAATTCAAGTTGATGTTATCATCCTAACACTATTTTTAACCACTAAACAGTACATATTAACACTAAATCAATACTAAGTTTGCATTCTTTAAGTTAAAATGGTCCTGTTACAGAAAATACTTTTCCTTCAAAATCATTTAAAACAGTAAATGGAAACTACTTTTATTACCAGAAAAATAGGTTTAAATAGACATTAAAATTATTGGTTTTTAAAATTTAAGATCTTTGGCATCAAACAAAAACTGTTATTTAGGAAGAAGATAAAATTCAGTTATCAAAGTCACATACCAAGCTTCAGGCAGCAAAAGAGAATATTCATGTGGAGAAGTTGTCTCTGGGAAGTTGGAGAGAATTGCAAGGCGATGGGGAAGAAGGTCGGAGCCGTGATAGGTAAACAGAATTTCTAGTGCTTGTACATTACTTTCCTGAAAATGCAAGGGGAAAGTTCCCAACATGAACTTCAGAAACAAAGGAGTGATTCTCTATGACAACATTCAAAAACTGAACTTCATGCAATTCTGATGTGAAGTTCTTTGAAATAGTCCTTATTTTCCCCTCACCTACATCTTGCTACTCAATCTAATGGTACAAAAATTTTTAAAACTCAATGATGAATAAAAAATTTAAAAACATACCTCCATGTTTTCTGCATTTATTCATATTACAACAGAACAGAATGTGTAACTTATGCACACTCTAACATTAATTGTATAGCTTACAGATTTAGTGTTAATTAACTACAATTATCTGTTTACAAAAAAGAAATTACCCGAGCATAAGTTCTTGCTGAGAGAACAATATTCTGACTTCTGAACTTCTTGAAGAACTCAGCATCATAGCTCTGTCCTGATGCATGAGGTACTCCTAGGATTTCCTGAGAGAAAACAATGATTTAATGCATAGGCCTTTAAATGTGGGTGCCAAGAAAATGTTTAAAACCTTCACAACTCTGCCTGCCTGAATACCTAACGTCCAAATTAATTTCAACTATCGAATCTTAAACTACTTATGTTTATTTTGAAAAGGGTTTATTTGTGAGTGCTCTTAACTTTTTTCAAATCCAGAAGTAAATGAAATAGGCAGTAAAATTACAGTAAGACATCCAAAACCAACTGCCTGGTAAGAATAACTGAGTTACACACTGCTGTGCATTATGAGCACCTATTAACTCTAGCAATAGTAAAATTCTCACGCAGAGACATCTATAGTAAATGCAGACTGCATCCATTCATTCACTCAACAAATATTTACAGAGCATCTACTACGTCCGAGGGGTTCTGTGAAAAGCACTGATGAATCAACAACGTACATACTTTCCCTTCTCTCCACGCAGCTTAAAGTCCAGCAGGGAAATACATCTATTTTTTTTTTGTTTAATTTTCCAAAAGCATCTAAGAGACCTGGGTCTGAAGAAGATGAAGTACCAGATATCATGGAAATGCTACTAGCTTTGCTGGAAATAGTGCCCTTCTTGTGATTTAAGTTTTTAAGACTATGGTTTAGAGATATATGCGTAAGTACGGATAAACTGAAAGGATTTCTGGGATTTATTTTGAAGTGAGAAAAGGCTGAAGTGCAAAGGTGGAGAATAAAGAATTGGTAAAGAGTTGAAAATAGCTGAAGCTGAGAATGAATACATCAAGTTCATCACACAGGTCTCCACATCAATGAGCGCTCAAATTTTTATATAATAAAAAGCTAAGAACTGATAAGCTTACACACCGAAACTCAAGACACTCAGTTTTCCTCATTCTTGGTTTGTCTCTCTAAGGGAACTTATTCCCATTTTCTTCTTCTCTAGACTATAACATTCTATTCCCCAGCCTCCCACTCATAGCTGAAGATTTTACTTTTCTTAACTGACACTATTAGATGGGAGGTTCCTAATTTTCCAACCCAAAGCAGATCTTCCTGTATCCATGTCAATGTGATTTTCCTTCGATTACAGAAGAAAAACTTATCTACAAACCTTAAACAGTCTCCAAAATGCTCGTGCTCAAAATCCCATTTTACTCTACTTCTATAATCAACTAAGTATCCCTGTTTCTTCCAAATTCCTCTTTACCCCTCCACTGCTGCACTCCCCTGGCATATAATCAAGACTAGTACTTCCTTCTATGATTAAAAACAACACTTTCACTCACATACCTCGGCTAGCCACCACCATTCATCCTCTTCTGTCTCCCACCCAGTAACACTTCTTGACACAGCTGCCAATAGTCTCCACTTCCCAACTCCCCACTCTTTCATAAACTCACTGAACCTCTAAGAAAAATTCTATTTCATTCCTTACACAGGGTGAGACCTTTCCAAATATGGGCAAGGTATTCTAACCCTATCTCCCGCCTTTGTTGTGTGCCACCCACAGCCTACCCAGACTGGTGTACGTTCTCACTGAACAGCACATCATCTGGGGCTGTGGAGAGAGAGGCACACTAATGCTGTTGGAGGAGCTGCAGACTGGTACAACCCCTCTGGAAAGCAGTGTGGAGAATCCTCAAAGAAACTAGGGATGAGCCTACCATATGATCCTGCTATTCCTTTCCTGGGTATTTTTCCAGGGGATTTAGAATCAGCACATTACAGCAACATCTATGTTCACAGCAGCTCAATTTACAATAGCTAAATTATGGAAACAACCCAGATGTCCTTCACACTGGATGAACGGGTCCAAAAACTGTGGTATATATATACACCATGGAATTTTACACAGCAATTAGAAACAATGATATTGCTGCCTTTGAAGGCAAATGGATGGCTATGGAAGAAATTATGCCAAGTGAAATCAGCATAACCCAGCGAACCAAGGGTCGAATGTCTTCATTCATCAGTGGAGGCTGGAGCTAGACCCTGGCCATTGATAAAGGAGATTATCATGTTTTAAATTCGGGTAAGGTGTAATGACATACAACCTAATACATTTTTAGACATGTTTTGGGAAGGGGAGGGATAAGGGTGGGTAATTGTGAGGGGGGCATTCTTGGGGGTAAATCTAATCCACAGAACCTATATTCACATGATATTATTTCATTAAAATCTATGATTGTTCAAGAAATTTCTCAATTAAAAAAAGAGCACGTCATATCTTTCAGACCACTAGTCCTTCATCTAGTACACTATCAGCATAGCCTGATAAACAGAGTTCTTGCTCCTGTTTAGACAAACTACCTTCTCTTAGCTTTAGTTCTCACATCTTGAAAATTGTTCCGATAATAACTGCCTGGAGGGGAAAAAAAAACCCTGTTGGGAAATAATCGAAACACAATAGAGAGGATGCTGACAGTGACTCCTCCACAAACTTGAAGGATGCGGGTATTTCCTGAGGTTTTCTGGTCCCCTACTGGGTCTTTCAACAAGTGCTTAACTAGTTCCACAAAGAATCAGATACCACTCTGATTCATGTCCCACTCTGGGAGGTACGTGGCAGCAATTAAGAAAAACCCCTAACTCCAAAGGGCTTCCATTCTAGGGTCTCCCTTACAGCACACGCCCAGCCTGCCTTTGTTTAAGGACTAGTCTCCTTGAACATCCCAGGAAGAATTTAGTATTTTTCTCTGTGCTCCTGCATCCATTCTTCATGTCCTTACTACCACCATCTCCTAATGCCTATATGAAAACTATTCCTTATTCACTCTCCACTTCCAGCAATGGCACAATGGTATCTGGTAGAGAGTAGGCACTCAGGTAACATTTAAATGAAATCATTTTCATCTATTTACCATAAGATTAATTCTAAAAAGTCATGTCCTATGAGGAAAATGCAATGTCCCCCTCTGCCACTGACAGGTTAGCCATTGAGCATCTTCATTCTGAAGTTTTAACAGCCATATTCATGCTAAGCCCTCTGCATTACAAAGGCTTAGCTGCATTTCCCCCAAATATGGGAACTCAAGTATTTTAAATGGACTTACTGTCAAACTCAATGATAATGCAAGTGGGCTGGGGAAGTAACATAACAGTGAAGCTCTGGGGTAGATCATGTGAGGCTCTGGAGTGATCCCAAGTAGCACAGATGAAGAAAGCAAGCTGCATTGTCAAGCTCTGAACATTTTATTCTTTTGTACCAGGGACTGAACCCAGGGGCTAATCCACTGAACCACATATCCCCCAGCCCTTCCACTTTTTATTTTGAGACAGGGTCTTGCTAAGTTGCTGAGGTAGGTTTTGAACTTATAAACACCACCTCAGCCTCCCAAGTCACTGGGATTACAGGTGTGCACCACTCGCCCAACTGAACATTTTAGATACTGGGTTTGTTTTTTTAGATATTATCCATAAAACTAGGGCTAAGTATAAAAATAATAGACTGTTTGGACTTCAGTAGTTCAGTGTGATTATATATAACTCTAAATATCAAAACTCAGAGGTAGTAACAGAATGTTTTAGAGTAACATGAACTTCTAACAAAAAAACTAGTTGTACCTATAATTAACCAGGAATTTTTATGATCTGTTTGCATTATGTGATAAACTCATTACCAATGTTGTCTAATAACTACAAAGAATAGTCGTCTTTTAGTATTCTGTTTGAAAGCATTTCAACACTATTAGCAAGGCGGTGTAACGAAAGGCTTCTGGGTTTGCTTACATGGTCACAAAGAGTAACTTCCATTATCCTTAGGATGGGCACATTAGCGGATGCAGCACTGATCCGCTAATGTGCCCATCTTATAGTACATGCGTATAGTAGGGAGGCATAGCCAAGACCCACTGAGGAAATAACCTCCAAGTGAAGCCAAACTTCAATAGTTAGAATTTTTTTTTTTTTTTTTTTAAGAGAGAGAGAAGCAGTTTTTAGTATTTCATGTGGCTTTCATTGCTCTGACACTTAGCTGCGTACGTGGGTGCTGGGGTTTGAACTCACGTACTCGCGTATGCCGGGCAAGCACCGTAACCACCGAGCCACCACTCCAGCCCCAATAGTTAGAAATTTTAAAACCTAGGTAACTTCAGCTTTGAAAGTTATGTAGTAAAACAACCTCAACTAAGCATATTAACTGAAATGCAGCAAACTGGTTTTATATAATAGACTGCTACTGAAATGCCCAACACAGGGCAAATATGAAACATACTGTTCTTAAGTTCAAATGTGTCCCTAATTAGGATCAAATAAATTCAACCCACTAACAAATCATGAGAGATATTCATCATAAGATTAAACCTCAGGGCAATCTGAAATTTAGTAGTGAAAAAACATTTCATTGAAGTAAAATCCAAATACAAGTACAGGAAAAGGATTGTTAATCTAGAAAACTTAGATGCACTAAAATGGCTGAAGCTTTTGTATTCCCTACATAACAGAGTAACTTCTAGCCTTTCAATCTTTAATTTTTACCCAAACAAGTACACAAGAGAACTTGCTTAAGAAATTAATTTTTCCCACATAATTTTAAGACCAAGTATATAAGGTATTAGTTAATGACTGCATTTATAAACAGACCAAATGAACATAATTGTTCTGATGAAAATTATTCCTTACCTCATATGTTGCAAGTCGATCCAAAAAAGTTAGTAATTTCAGTCTACAGCGGCAAAGCTCCTTTTGTTCCAGCGTCAACCTGTTTTGAATAACTACATTAGGTCACTTATATTTACACAGAAGTCCATTTCTCTGGGAGCTAAAATAGGATGAAAATGATTACTATCCCACTGAGCCCAAAGTTCTTGGAACAGTACGCAAAAGCACAAGGGTAAAACATTAAACACATTTAAGTGGCTCAAATAACGTAGTATTATTACTCATAAAAAAACTCAAATCACTAGTTATTCCAAAGATATCACCAAATGAACAGTAACAAATGTTTTACTTTGAAAAGTTGACTAATTTAAGTAGTTCTTGTCTCTTCTTGAGCTCTTTTTCCTGTTTATTTTTGGCAGGCTGCTCTTCGGGAGGAGAAAGCTCTTCAAAGGAGATATTGTCAATGTCTGCCTCATCAGGCAATATAAATCTGCAAGATAAAAAGGAAACTCAAATCTGAGTAAAATAACTTTGTTTTGTTTGTTTTCGCTGATTATTAACAGGTGGTGTTACATTCACCTAATATAAAGGAGCCCACATAGAAAATGCTGCCTGGAATTTATAATTTTAGTCACTTCTAGTCATGATCTTAAAATGGTCTCATTTAAGTTTACTTATCAGACATACCTATCATTTACAGCTCGAAAGCAGTCCCAAATGTCTGATGAGCAAAGGCCCTTGTGAAATAACTTACTAGTATTAGCACTGTCAAGTGGAAGGTGCTTAAAAGTTCATGAGATGCTTTCCGCAGATATATAATTTAATCACGGAAAGAAATTTCATAAAAAAGAAAAACCCACCTCAGTTCAACTGACTAGCAAGCCAACCCAGGTTAGTGCCGTACACCCCAGCTTGGCAAGAGCCACTGTTAAGTAAATGTTTCGTCAACACAAGCCATCACATGCTAGCGTTTAACACAGGAACGAAAGCTGTGACCTAAGGTAAGAACACACTCAAAGGCAACTGCCTCAACACAGTGTGATTTCACGTTTATCTGGCCCAGTGTCTCAGTTTAAGTTTTCACCAGGCCACCTTTGCTTTGAATTCAAATTTTACTGTAACCAACCTGCCGTCATCTGCTCCTTTCCCTATAGCTAGCAAAGCCTCCAGATCTGTGCCTTTCAATCCATACTGAAGCAGTTCTTTTGCAGCATCCACGTTTTCAGGAACTCTCTCCAAACACTCATGGAGAACCCAGGATCGCTTCTTTATTTTACTCTAAAGAAAATATAAAAGGAGGCTTCAAGAACCAATGGCAACTTAGAGCACCTGATAAGGCCTTCCAGAATTACAAGCTCTACATGAGGTAGTACAGTTAAGAACTTGGCCACAAGTAACAAGAAATTCAACTTAATAACTGCTCATTCTCCAACAGTGATCCCAACTGCTTTCTGTTTTCCTTGTAATGAGCCTCTGTGAAACACAAAGCTCCAAAACTTAATATAAAGAAGATCTTTCCAACCTCAGAGTTACCTTTGTTTGCATTTTGGTTGTGTAAGAATAGAAAATAAAGCAGACAAGAAAAATAAGACATTTTCTTTTCAATAAAGATTTTAACTCTGAAGCAAAACTAATGTGAAATGGCATAAGAAGTCTATTTGCTCATAACATGTATCACAATGCAATTGTAACTTAATCATAGAAAGTCATAATATGCTGTTCTGGAAATACTAATGGCCTATTCTTCCTTTCCAATTGCCTCTTCCAACTCCATTCAAAATCCTTGACTTCCCTCTTCCTAGAAATTCTCTTTATAATTACAAATTTGAACTAAGATTTGACTCATACCCTATATTTCTTCTTACATTCCACAACATGAATTCTGTCTTCAAATGTCTTTTTTCACCCATTTTCATATCTGCAGCCTACATACTAATCTAAGTCATCCAAACATAATATCTGTGGGCTGGAGCAGTGGCTCAGCAGTTACAGCACTTGCCCGGCATGCACAGGCACATGAGTTCAAACCCCAACACCATGTACCCAACACAGTGTTAGGAGGAATGAAAGTCACCTGAGAAACTAAAATTGATTCTCCCCCTGTCCCTTTTAAAAATAAAATGGAAAACATAGTATCTGTGACACTATAGGAGTCCTCTGCCCCTAGCAAGGTTTCCTACACCACTCCCTTCCTACTCCAGTCCTTTTATACCACCTGCCTCTATACCCACCCCCATTCATAAGTCCATAACAGTTCTCCACAACACTGAAAACCAAGTCTAAGCCATCACCAGCTTTCACCATCCTCCCAAACACAAATCAAGTCTTTCTACCTGTATCTCCCCACGTTTACTACCTCAAACACCATCTCCAACACACTGATTTACAGAACTGGTTTACCCATGAAATGGTTACTGGGTACCTACTGTGTGCCAGGCACTGAACTAGACATTAGAACGTAATGACTAACACACACTTGGTCACTGGCCTTGACAATCACGTTCATTGTCTTTCCAACTGCTTATGCCAGTACCAGTTGTCCTCCTACAAATGCCTTTCTCTTTGAATCCTTCCAAATTCCTGTCAAAAACATCTTCACACATTAAGCCTTCCTTGTATCCCTGCTCAGTCTACAATGACCACTACCATCACCAAGCTCCTAGAGTTCAGGTTCAAATCTTGTGTGGTTGTGCATATACACTGAAGAGGCTTGTCTCTATGGGAAGGCAATTGGCTTCTCAACGGCCAAGGCCACATCTTGGGCCTCTGATGGACCTCCCCATGGTCACTAGTATACCACTTATACTCTTAACTGCCTATTGAAATATTTCCCCAATAGAAATTCAATTGTTTTGTTTATCCTAATGCCTCTTTGCTCCTTCAGTCACCAAAATGGTCCTTTACTATGTTCAAGAAAAAGCCAATCCAATAAGTGACATGCATGCACTCACAAAGTCACTGTCCTAAAGCAAACAAAAGGTAGGTTTGGTGTTCTGATTTTCTAAAGCAAATACAAGCAACTTTGTCCTCATTTTTCCATTATCTCTAATGCTCTCTGGTAAATACTTGCATTACAATTAACAGTTAATCATCCTGTATGGTTGAAGTATCAACTGCCTACAAACTTTTTCAGATGTTTTTAATTACTCAGGTTCATAAACTACTAATGAAAACAATTACCAAATTACCCCAACATGTCCTAGGGTTTTCCAAGAGGCCAAGATATTTTCCTTTCTAAATGTTAGATCCGAAGTCCTTACCTTTTGAAAGCATGTCGTGAGTTCAACTACTTCCTTACAAAGATACCAACGATCAAAACACACAGGCTTGCCATGAATTTAGTATACTGCCCAAATTCCATGTTAGATATATAAATATATATGAATTCTTATGTTGAATCAGTAATCCCCACATGATATTTAGAAAGGAGGCTTTCTGGGAGTAACTAGGCCATCAGAGTAGGGCCATCATAATAAAAGTGGTGCCCACAAAAGACTAGCAAGAGCTTGCTTGCACTCTTGTCTGATCTCTTCCTTATAGGAACACAGCAAGAAGGAGTCCATCTACAAACCAGCAAGTGGGCCCTCGCCAGGAACAGAATTGGCTGTCACCTTCACCATTAACTTTCAGCCTCCAGAACTGTGAGAAATAAAATTTTATTTAATCACTGAAGTGTATTTGTGTTACAGTAACCCACACTGATTAAGACATGGCTACATAACAATGTTAACATTGAACACAACCTATGGAAGGAAGAATCCAGTTGTGGGATATAAGCGTAAAAGCAGTATTCAGTAAGTTTATCAGTTATTACCATGCAACTCCAAGCACCCCATGTGATAACACATCTCATCTGCAGCTGACCAAGTATTAACCTTCCTCCCCTTCAAGTGCATTCCTTCCATGGGCATGTTCCTTCAGCCCAAGGTATTCCTGAGAATTCCCTCTACCCCTGTACAGTTAATCTCTGGTTACTACAAAATAACCCTTGTAACTGAAATTTTCCCTGTGGTTCCTAAGTAGACCCCCAAGTCTTGCAAGTGAAGAGAGGTAACCTGTAAAGACAAGGATTAGGTCTCTGTTCAAAGATCTTCAGCACCACAGTCCAGCTACAGAAACAGGTTCTGATGACATTTTTCCAGGTGAAAAAGCACTTCATCGCTTACTGAAAAGTTAGCAATGTCAAGTATGCTAACAGAAAACCTATAAGCAAAAGACATCATGAACATTAATTTTATTTTACCAAAATATTTGCACATACCAAATAATTCTGAATTGAAGCAATGTTGACCGCTGACTTCCTCCACTGCCTCTGATACACAAGATCAGTATCCAGGCCATAGGTGTGAGCCAAAGATAAGGCTTTCTCATACTCCTCACTCTCAATCTTTTGACAAAGAAATGGACACAAGAATACAAGAATGTTACCCTGCTGAACTATCCCCGGGGTCACTATGACAACAGGATGGATGAGAATAATCTCTTGAACCTATACAGCACACCAAGCAAGCACGTGCACCGTGCCTCAGGAAGCTGAAATTTAAAGGAGAAAAACTAGTGTTTCTTACAACACTTTAACAAAATGAATGAGAAATGATGAGGAGTTTCTGCTTATGGAGCAAACAGCAAAACCAAGACTACAGAACCAGAGCCTGACTCCTGGTCCAGGGCAAGAGCCACAACAGTGCCAACCAGTACAAATACCTCCAAAGCATGTATGCAGGGTGGGTCACATGAGCTTCTCAGTAAAGTCCCTGGCTGGGAAGTGGTCTGCCTTGTTTCCCTCCATGTCTATAGTCTGTAGGCCAGAACCAGGTGGCTGGCTGGTTTATTAGTGACTATTTGTTCAAGCAAACTCTGTACCATAGTCCAGCAAGCACGGAGATAGTTGAGAGCTGGAGGCATATGGAGAGCAGGACAGTACCAGGCTAAGTGAATACTTGGTCTAAGTGAACTCCTCTGTCAGCCACGGTTTAGATTTTAATTGTGCAGGTATAAAGAACAGCATTATTTTCAAAAGCATTATAAAAGTGTTATTTTTGCCAGGCATGGTGGCACACACTTGTAATTCCAACAACTCGGGCTGAGGCAAGAGGGTCAAAATTTGAGATTAGCCTTAGCAACTTGGCAGGGACATATCTCAAAAAATAAAAAGGCTGAGAATGTGGTTCAGTGGTAAAGCACCCCTGGGTTCAATCTCCACTACCAAAAAATAAAACTACTGTTATTTCTAAACATGTCAATGATCCAATATCCCCTCTTTAAATTTCTTCCTTTACTAAAAAATTTTCTGGAAAAAAAGAAAACATGCCTTCACTCTTCAGCAGTAACAGGATGCTCTCACCTTCCTCTGATAAAGCTCCTCTGGAGTTGTGGAGCGCAAACTGACCAGGCGGTAGTTTTTAGTAATGCTTCGTGGGCGCTTCCGTGGAGGTGCAAATCGCTCCATTTCTGTCACCAAGTAAAGACCCTGTTTTATGTAGCCAAAGTAGCGAGCCTTGGCAGATATTTCATGATCAGAGTCAGAATCCTCTTCTCCCTCATCATCTTCTCCAGCCCTCATCTCCAAACGAGATCGTTTGGGGGCAAGTTTAATTTCACACTGAATTGCAAAGAGAAATAAGTAAGAGTGAGGAACTAAACATAACTTTTTGGAGTTAACAAAATTTTCAATTCTACCCTAGCTTGATTATAGAAACACGGACATTATCAATTCCAAATCTCCAAAACTGAAGGGCCATTTTAGTTACAGATCAACACAGTCTTATAAATATGCCTGTACTTTAGAGAAATTTATTTTACTTTTGATATTTCTGTACTTGCTGTGAAAAAAAAAAAAAAAACGGATAATATTTTTCATCTTCTTAGGGAATGAACATGAAGGCATTTATTTGCTTTACCAAGAACAGTTCTCCCCCTACCCACTTTTTAAAAAGTTACTATCTTCACCAAGTTCCTAGTCTGAAAGCCTGGCTGTTAAAGATAACTTTCATTCCAGCTTTAACAGTTCATTTAGATTTTAAGCTTTTCTCTTTAAAAAACATCTTTAGACTCAGCAACACACTTTGGAGCAAAAGAATATTTGTCAGACAGCACTGAAGTGAAAGCTATAGAAGATTGTTACTCTATAAAGACTTAAATTTTAAATTACCAAAACAACTCAAGAGCTAGCCTCTATTTTCACATCTTTTGTCATGATAAACAAGTTTTTTTTTTCCCCTAGAAGAATCAAAAATTTTAAGTTACAACACTTTGAAGTAGTAAGTTAAACATTAGGCCATACCTAAATGACAGGTCATCCCATTCTACATTTTTAGGCAATTAATCTACAAAATACATATCATTTCAGTGAAGAAATGCTTTAAAGAGCAAAATAACCAAATTTTCTTCATTCTCTCAAAATACAATTATTTTATTCACTGAGATAGATGTATAAAATCTGAAGCCAGTCACAGATTTTGCTTTTAAAGACAGGTTTAGATCATGGGACAACAAAGCCCAATATTTAGATTTTTGGTGAGATGTGTGCTTATTCTCAAAAGGGAAAGCTTTACCTCCAAACTTAAAAACCCCCCATCATGGGCAGCAGTGACTTGAGGGGATGGCTCAAACCATTCACAAGATTTTCCCAGCAAGTTCTTCAAGGTTTTCACTGAAGACACAGTTAAAGCACCAGAGCATCGAGCCAGAATCACTGCACCGTCCGCCCACCAATTGACATCTATCAGTGGGTAAAAGGACTCTTTATCTGACAAAGAAAAAAAAAGAAAATGAATGCAAATCAATCTGTGAATGTGGTTTAAATAAGCATTAGTTAAAATCCTAATTCACCTTCATTATGAAGGTGTCTTAAGTAATGAGAAAAATGTTACTTTATTATAAATTAAATGAAGTATTTTAATAAATTTAATAATTTAATAAGTCGTCACTCAATAGCTGAGTGCTAGCGCAGTCCAAAGCTCTAGGAATACAAAGATTAAAGTCCTTTTCCAAAACGCAAGTATATTCAGGCACATGGGTACACTCCTACAATCCCAGCTACTTAAGAGGTTGAAATGAGAAGAGGACCCTAAGTTCAAACGGCAGACTGGGCAACTTAGCAGGACTATCAAAATTTTAAAAACTATATATAAAGGGTTGGGGATATCAGTGGCTGAGCACCTTGGGTTCAATCGCCAGTAATGGAAAAAAACACTACATATTTTGTATATTCATCATTTTCAATGTAAGTGAAAAGGTACATAAGCACATCTACAAGTGTTATAAAAGGTTTCAGAAAATGTACATCACTTCCAGACCTACATGAAGAATTATACCTTATAAAATTACATAAAAGATACGACACAGCTTTCAGTGCCGATTCCCTCTTAAGCGTTTATCAAAGAAGCATTTAAGTCCAATATAGAATTTTAGAGAAAATTATGATTCACCAAGCTGACGCAGTCAAAAAATGTACCACATTCATAATTTCATTAATTTTTTAACCTAGGCTGACCCACAAAAGTTATATGGTTAAAAGATTTAACAATAAGCCATAAATGTAAAAACATTTAAACTAAGATTTTTAAATTAGAGTTCAGTGCCATGAAAGGAACTATTTAATAAAAACGAAAATCCTAACACTATTTTCTTCCAATAGAAGCCTAAGGCAGTTCATGTAAGGAATTTCAAGAAAATGTAAATGTTTCTGGGGCTTACCTTCCTAAATAAGGAGGAAGGCATCATTTGAATCACATTCTAACTTCTCGTTTGGCAAATCATTACTTTTTGTCAACTGTTTTTTAATGAGTATTTTAGATGATTAGTTAACAAAACACATCATTCAAAGCCTGGATTCTAACACAGCATTAGTGATCAATATTTTCAATAGTCTTTGACTGAGTTAATGGCATACTACAATACAGATTTGAAACTGTGGCTACTAGTGATTTTGTAAGGGACTCACAAATTCAGATGCACATCTTTGAGATTTTCACATAAAAAAAAAATGATCCTAGGGCTGGGGGTAAAGCCCAGTGGTAGACCACTTGCTAGCATGCACCAGGCTCTGGATTTGATCTCCAGCGCCATGAAAAGAAAACAAAACTGTTCCTTAGTCAAAAACTAAAAGTAGAAAAACTCTAGGTAACCCTTAAAACTTTTTTTAATTTGCCAATTAAGAATTATTACATTTGGGGCTGGAGCAGTGGCTCAGTAGTAATGGCACTTGCCCAGCATGCCCAAGTACTTGGGTTCCAATTCCAGCACCACATATACAACTAAGTGTCACAGCAATGAAAGCCAAGGGAAAAACTGATTCTCACTATTCCTCTAATAAAAAGGAATTAATACTTTTGTTTAAGTCTTGACTTGTTTCCTACTTTCAAAATTTTGTGCTTAAGTTTTTTTTTTTAATGGAGATTAAAAAGTGAAAACGAAAGCCTCGGCAGTCTAATCCTGAAGACCTCCAGCTCTAGAGCAACTCTTCAGTGGTTACCCACTGATCGTCTCAGCTGTCTTCCCCTTCAGGAGCAGGAGACATGAAGACCTCCCACCCGTAGAGCAACTTAGAGCAACTCTTCAGTGGTTACCCACCGGTCTCCTCAGCTGTCTTCCCCCTCAGGAGCAGGAGACAATGAGTATCCTGGGCTTTCACGGAGCCCAAGCTTGCCAGGCCAGCCTTGGCAGGAGAGCTGTAAGCACACTGAGCTCCACCTTAGCCTCGGGGGAGCCTGAAAACCTGAGAACTGGGTCTGTTGCCTGTAGACAATATGGCTAACTCCTGGTGTTTCTTCCAAAGTGAAGCAAAATTATCTAAGACTTCCTTTATGATCTCAACAACACCTTATATAAGAGGAGTCTCTTAAGGTTTTGATCATTACATTTTTTACAACTCACCTTTTATTTTTTTTCTCTTCTCAGTAGAGAGCCTCCAATCAGGATTAAGGTCATCATAGCCTGGCTAAATATGAAAATATGCACACGACTTGAGTCAACCATGTAAGAAAATTGTGAGTAAATCATCTCTGCATTTTAAAATGCAGACATGATGCTTTCCTGTGACCTTAGTTACAGCTAACTGAAATCCTCACCTTAACAGTATGGAAAAGCAATTGTTTTTAACACTTTAGATATGCAAAGGCAGGTATTATGACTAAGTTTATAAATGAAATAAAAAGCATAAGTTTACAAGTGTGAAATTAATGTCAGTGAAAGTAAAGTACACTAACAATTCACTCTACATACCCGCTATAATGTAAGAAGAAAACAGCTATGTTGTGACTCAACACCGGCCTGGGTACTAATTGAAGCGTTACTCTTTGTAAACTGAGCAACTTCTCCAGGCCTTGCTTCTCAAAGATCAGACTTGATTAAGCAGACTCCATGCTGCTATTTTACTCATCTGTTCTAACTTTCTGTGGCTAAAAATTAAATGCCATGTGATCTTCAGAGTGAATCCATTCATATATTCTAATCTCAAGGCAACATGGTATCACCTCAAATATCGTTTTAAGATAGAATTAATGTTCCTTTCATTTCCAAAGTTACAACAGTATGAGCCAGAGCAGTAAAAATTGCTTAGATATTGGAAATCTTAAGTCTTAGGGAAAAAAGTGTTGCTAATAGGGCAACTATAGGTTCCAACAGTTCATTATGTGTTTCATAAAAACTAGAAAAAAGGAATTTGGAGATTCCCAACACAAAGAAATGATACATGTTCAGGATCCTTAAGGAGAAAGATGCTATTACCCTGATTATATTGCATATACATTTCAAGCCTGCAAACTGTGCCCAATTATGTATCAATTACAAAGAAATTCAAGGTGTTGTTGCACTCAATTCAAAAAAATGAACTTTTCATCTAATGCAAATACATTTTATTATCCATTTATCAGTGGCTCACAAATCACAATATTAAAGCAGGTATTTCTTTCCACTGCCTCAAAGAACTTGCTGCTCTCTACTAGTATAGTAAATCACTTAGAGCAGTCCCTGAGAACAGAAGACGTAACCTTTAAACTTTATTAGAAGAAAAAGTAACTAATATAAGGCTACTTATATGCCAAAAGAGATGGAATATGCTGATTTAATCATAAGAATGATTAAGTTTCACAGAATCAGAAATGAGGAAGGTACATATTGAAAATAATCAACTAAACTGGTATCTTATTTGATCATGAGGCACTGCACAGAATCTTTCCATGTCTCCAAATTGCCTTGCCTGGCCACACGCACCCCACCATGCATTTACGCGAGCACATGTGCTACTTAGCATTGAGTGCACATCAGCAGCATGCAATACAGCTCTTACACTTGCGGACTCTTAAGCAACAATAATTATGACAATCTCTGGTACACTTATGGACAAAGATCACAATGCAATCTGTCAAGAAAACAAATAATTTCAAGTACTTTGAGAATTCAACATATGCGCCCCTTCATCTAAGTCAATGCTGAGAAGGAGCACCAGGATCACTCAGCACCCATGTACTAGAGTCACACTCTGCAGACACTGTGGGACTACACTGCCCAGTCCCTTACACAGTACTTCAACAATAGGCCTTTCCTACATCCAACTCTGCCCTAATCATCTATACTCCAGGAATCATTAGATTGCGTACTTCTCAAAAGAGTGCAATGTTGAAGGTGTAAATAAATCTTTTACGTTACTGCATTCTAATTACAAATTCTCAGCTTTAGGAACACTGATACCGTACTAGTCTTCTGACACCCTCTCAGAAGTGCAATTTTACCTATTTAGCGAATATGGTGCACTATGCTATGAGAACAGAAGGAAGGGGGGAAAAAAGAATTACAAACCCCACACTCAAAAAAAGAGATAAGGATAAATCACTATAATTTAAGGTCAGACTTAACTACCCACATTAAGATACAGGTGCTAGGGGTCAAAGTATAAAGAGAAAACTGCCCATATGGGTTTGTGAAAGATGAAAGGAGGTAGGAAGGACGCATATATAAGGCTTGGTAAGACTTGAATGCTCAACACAAATGGATGAAGACGTTCCAATCGGAGCATTAGATGAACACAGGCACAGAAGGGCAAGTAAATCAGCTCATCAAGAACACAGCACGGTAGATTTTTTAGTTCATTTTTATTTGGCATTTCAGGGGGTGGAAGGTAATGATTTTTATTGAAGTTAATGTCACATAAGGTAAAAACCATTTTTAAAAGAACAATTTAGTGGCATTTAGTAGATTTACCCTGCTGTGCAACCACCACTTATCTAGTTCCAAAACATTTGTACTGCTCCTAAGTAAAACCAGTCTCCCATTAAGCAGTTACTCCTATTCCCTGTCCCTGGGCTCCCAGCAACCACCACCCATTCTTGATTCTTTATAGATGTGGTCATGTAACAGGTGACCGTTGTGTCTAGCTCCTTTCACTTAATGTTCCCGAAGTTCATCCACGCTGTAGCACACACCAGCATTTCCTTCCTTTTCTGGCTGAATAATGTACACAATTTCTTTACCCACCTATCTGTTAATGGACAGTTGGGTTTTTTCCATCTTTTGGCTGTTGTGAATGCATATGCACATTTGAGGATCTATTTTAAAAGGAGGGATACCTAGCTCTGTGTACTTTTGCCTTATAAGTATACATAGATTCATTGTAGACATGAACTGTTTAACTTTATAATACTTGGGAGTTTGACAAAACTGTAGTATATTTAAGAAAAACATCCAAATAAAAAAATCCAAAGTTCCTTAATTTCAGACAGGGGTAGCCTGCAAGACTAGTAACCTGACACTAGTCCTCTGCAGTTTCCAAGGCGGCCTTCTCACTCCTCCCCTCCTAATACTGAAGCTTTCCATCCCAGAGCTCTATCTACAAGGACACTTGTACATGGCCTGGTCATGCTTTACACCACAGCTGATACACACTCTTCAGATGGGTGCTCCAGAGTACATCAAAGTCCTTGTAACCCACCACAAACCACATCCCAGGGGCACAGGCTCCTGATACAACATGGATACAGACCAAGAAGCAGCCTTCGTGTCACTTCTCTTTGTATTTATTGGGATTCAGATCATGATACCCGAACGCATGGCACCTTCGTATGCCAAGTACTTTGATCTGAAAGACCACAGGAAAAAGCCTCAGACACAAGGTCTCTAACCTTCTCCTTCCCTTCTGTCTCTAGCCCCTCCACCTCCCTAAATTTAAGTCACAAAAACCAGAATTCCTCTCTCCCAGACGGGTTACAGGAACTAGAACTCCTCTCCACCAAAGCCTGGCATGAAACCTCCAAAGAGTATTCTTCTTTCCCTTCTCTCATACAGACCTTTTCAGAGGGGTCCTGGTCCACATGCAGGTCAGGGCTACACAGAGATCAAGAGGAATCTGGACAGACAGGCCTTGCCAGGGTGACCCTTCAGTCTACAGCCATTAGATCATATCCTTTCTGCACCATCACATTTCTACAGTCATCCATTCTTCATCAAACCGAAACACAAAACACTGGGGACAAAATGTCACAGACTATGCTATACACATTAATGTCAAAATGAAACCCGCTATTATATATGTACCAATAATGTACTAATAACATTAATTTTAAAAATCTACTTTCCCTGGGTGTATCTGGGTCTTCATTTCTTAGGTCTTCCAGATCATGTGAAGCTTTTATTGCATCAATTTGCTATGCTTTTGTCTTGTTAACCTGTTGTAAGGAGTATCAACCGTAACCCTTTTTCCATTCCTACCATTACTGATGCCAGACATGGGGAAGCAGAGATGCTGGAACTACTGACAAAAGGCAAGCAAACTAAGTTAAGAACTGTGTGACCAACTCTACCCCTCCTGAATTGCTGCCTGCAGTGCCTGTTTGAGAATAGTAGGTAAAAACTCTTCTATATTCCAGATAGCAGGAGAAAATCACTTCTTATTGAATAAATTATGCTTTTCTCTTAACCTGTCTTTTGTTACAAGGGTGTCTGTCATGACCTTCGCCTAAGTGGGTGAGGAAAGAATCACCCATCTGTCCCAACATACTCTTCCTACCACGTGTCTGAAAACATCAATATGACATCCCTTCATAATGCAGGAGACTACAAAAGGGTGTCCTAAGAACATGGATACAGGTTTATATACAAAGGCTATTATAGTGAAAGCAATGTTTTCTTCAGATCTAAGGATTTTATTTGCTACTTATTTTAACCAGTGGAATCTAAATATAATGCAGTCTCACCTCTAGCAGAGAAACATTTCCAATATTTACTCATGCCACAAACGTTAGTATTTAACATACTGTGTCTAATGAGTCTGCAGATGAAATGCATACTCAGTACCCATTCTCAAAGGGTTCACAGTTTAGCAGGTGTGAAAACATCCGAAAATTCTATCAAGATTAAGCACATAAGCTGTCATCCTCCCAATATTCATCCACTCATCCACTTAACAAAATTAGTCTAACACCTACTATGCTTCAAAGAGAAAACATCTCAAATGGGAAGGGTAACATTTCTAATCCAATTTCTAGACCTACAGAAGTACAATAGGCAAGTTAACAGAACTTCAGAGAAAAATGAAGGCCAAAAATGAAACGTAAAGATATAAATATGACATACGGGACATGTTTGAAATGATAATCATTTACACCATTTTATTCCAAACAGAACTTAACAGATTTCTAGCCAGATGGATTTTCATACTGGCAATGAAAGCTGAAGTATTTAATCAGCTCAAAGCTAGATAGAAGTAAATCAGAATAGGCCCTTCCATAACTATCTTTAATCATTAGGTTTTACAGAGAAAATACATAAAGCATATTATAAAAACTAATAAAGCAGCAATTGCCATGAAACCCCAAATGAGCTGAATTCAAAATCCTGAAGAGGCTCAAGGTAATATGGGGCAACAGTCACATCAGCATCTTTTTTTTTTTTTTTTTTTTTTTTTAAAAGAGAGTGACAGTAAGAGAGGCAGAGAAAGAGAGAAACAACTTTTATTTAGTTTTTCACATGGCCTTAGTTGCTCCAACACTCAGTTGTGTACGTGGTGCTGGGGTTTGAACCTGGGTCCTCGTGCTTGCCAGGCAAGCGCCGAAACCGCTGAGCCACCGCTCCAGCCCACATCAGCATCTTCTGAGGCAACATGTGAACTAAGATCATAAGCTGACTAGCCTCCATACCACCAGATAATTCATCGTACACGAACTGGCCTGGCCAATTAGTAGCACTGTGCTCTACCTGGCTGACCCAAACTCACTTGATTGCTGCTAGAGGAATGAGAAATTCCAGCTGTCAATATTTTTCAGAGTCTGGATTTCTGAGATCCTATGCACTTGGTAAACCATAGCACTGGACCTCTCGCTTATTACATTTTCACATTTCTAGGCCCTTTGCATAATGAATTGGATGATACCAGAGGTTGTCACTTGTCAACTGCAAGGTGATAGCTCACCCTTGTGTTCTGAAACTCAAATGTTCGTACTTCATTTGCCCAGATAAGTCAGTATTTATAAATATAAAAAATACTTAAACTTAATTTACCAATTAAAAAAGCAATAAAGAAAAGGAAGACCTGCAAAGAAAGATGGGGTGGGGAGAGTATTGGAGACTAATATGCAGCAAATTATATTCCATGCATGTATGATTACATCAGAATTCCCTATCATAACTGTAATGCACTAAAACATTAAAAGTGAATAAAATTTCAACATGCACTAGGAAAAAAGCCTTAACTGATGAAGTCAGAAAACCTGAATCAAAATGGAATCTTTTTTTCTAACAGTGATCTCAAATTAACCTCTGTTTGCACTATTACCTCCTATTAAAATAGGTGTAAAATATTTTACTATTTCAGCTAGTGAGAGATAAATACAAAAATTACTCTGTATAGCCAAGCTATATTATAGAAATTTCCAAGAGTTTTTCTCCCAGCACTACTATTGAATTACTTTTCCCCTGAGCTTACATTTTCAAGACAGTAACACATCTCCGTAATTTCCTTTCTAAAATTATGCATACCTTAAGGTTACTGTGTTTCCTACTGTAGAACTCAGTATAAATTCTATGAACAGTTTGAAGTTTATTATTTCACAATTGTTAAGAATACAAAATCAGTTTGGGAGGCAAGTGGATGTGTGCGTTTAGGGGGACTGAGGTCTACACAGTAGAGGAAAAAGAACCGGCCATGGCAGCAGCACAGAAGGAAGACACAGGCCCCAAGGGGCCAAACCAAGAGCAAGGCAGGATGGGCGCAACCTTTGAACGTAATGTATTTGAAGACAACTCAGAAAGCTGTGGTCAGTGTATGGCCCCGTCTTCGTCAGTGGCTGGAGATATTTCCAGAGCAGCAAGAGTGCCCATTGTATCAGGCTAGCACCAGCAAAAACAAGAACATGGTGGTCCACCTTTATAAGCAAGGGAGCCAGAAACCCCAGGATCCAGGGCCAACAACTGGCTTGCAAGAGGAGAGGGGGATTCCAGCCATCTGACTACACCAGGGGTTTTCACCTCTAATTTGGTGTTGGTGCTTTTCCACCAGTCTTCAATGCCCATGGGTCTTTCCACAGGGGTGTAGGTGTGGGTCTGAGACAGGGTCACTGAGCTTCCAGCTGATAGGATTCCCTCTGTTTATCATCTTTTTCTGGCTGCTCAGTAGTTGAGCTGTGTCTCCTTCCTGCCCAACGTCCAGCCAGAGCAGAATCGGAACTGGGTTCCCTGCTAACCCTTCCTTACTTCTGGAACCCCATTCTGACACCTCTATTTCTTTTGGCTGAGACCAACCCAGACCACTCTCTAGCAGGACTGGGAAGGAGCAGCCACATCTGCACATAGGAGGAGAGACCTCCCAAACTCTCATTCACTCCTTGCTGGCAAAGTCCCAGCACTGGGGGAGAAGGTGGACTGGACAGAGTACCCATTTCTCTTTCCACATCTTTTTCTTCCCCTGACTTCTCGATTTGATGTTGAAAGGTAGGCAAGGTTCTTAGTCTACTCCTCCCTGTTGCGATTTATCTTTTTCTCCCCAGTGTCTAACAGGGGTTCTGATTCTAAATGTTCCCCCCACTACTACTTTTATTACAAATTCAAAAAAAAGGTGAAATGTAAAAAAATACAAATATAAAACTAGTTATAAATTGCACTTAGTATGTAGCACATTAGGGAATTCACTGTATTATAAAACATATCTAAAACACTATTACTTATGTTCCGAGAACATAAGTGAAAGACTCAGGCTGTACAATATCCTATTGCTGGAGAAGAGTGACTATCTCTAACTCATGGCCCACTACAGCCCAAGCTCCCTAGACATCTATTATGAAGCTAAGGGTTTTCCAGTGAGGAGCTTTCTCAGCTATTCATACTGGCTCCTGGTAATCACTAGCTTCTCCAAGAGCACAGCACACCTGAGAAGGGTGAAGAAACCTGTATTACATCCACTGACGAAAAGCATTTGTGTCCGTTCTTGGAAAGATCACCAATAATCAGTAACAAAACAAATAATGAAAAGGAATGATCTATTTCTTCCTGATTACACAGACATCTCATCTTTCAAATAGAATACTGCTAAACTACAGACCATGCCTAATATTGTGGAGATAAAAATGTGTGTTGGGCATGCTGGCATTGTGACATAGGAAGTTTTTGTTGTGCCAGGGATTGAATCCAGAGTCACTGAGCCACATCCTCAGTCTTTTTTTTTTTTTTTTAAACTTTGAGACAGTCTAAGTTGTTTAGGGCCTCACTAAATTGAGGCTAGCCTTGAATTAGCAATCCTCCTGCCTTAGCTTCCTGCGTCACTGAGAAGCCACCAACCCCAGCTTTCACCAAAAATTTTAATGTGTTTATTTTCCCACATGTACATCAGAGCCAGAGAAATGAAATCAAATCTCAGCTCTGCTTACTTGCCACGTAACACGGAACAAAGCAAACGCTCATTAGGTAACAGCTGATGCTATCAGAAAATTTTGTGAAAGAATATCGTATACATGCACCTACACAAGTCTGAGGTAAGTGTACTGAAACAAACCAGTTCATCTGTGAAGAGGCTAAAGACCCACAGGAGAGTTTATGATGGAATGAAGAAAATCATGATGGAATAGTAAGAAGTGTTAGAAAAAACCCAAAGAGGAGGGTCCAAGGAGTAAAGCCACATAATGACCATACTAAAAGAAAAGTCAGTGGAGAAGTCTATTTTAAACACACCTACAGGATTTTAAAGGAAAAAAATATGAACAAATGACTTCCAAGTTCCCAACTCTGGACCTAAACTACTTCTGAGGCTAACACTGGCTGGGATCTCAGAGCAGAGTCTATCCAGCTGGTCTTTGTCCAGGCTGAGAAGCAGCATGAAAAAGGCAGGATTGGTGGCACCATCCTGAGATGCTGCACAGCAGTGGGGATGGCAATCAACCAGAATTGAGTTTATCAAGTAGCTAAGCCACTGCTCCTCAGGCTGAAAACAGCGTTGGTGACGGCAACCACATCATGGATTCTAGTTGTAAGAACCCAAAAACCTACTTTTTCCAGTTAATTTGGGCAAAGGCATACACCTATCTCAACCAAATCAAAAGAAACAAACATAACTAATGATTTGTATATTTGTAGCAAGTGATACGAGACTGACAATCAACTTGCATCTCTCCTTTAACAGATTAACTTTAGAGACAAATGCTCTAAGCACTGTTTAGGGAACATCAAATCCAAGACAGAGGAAGTGGATGCTACATAATCTAGCAATGGCAATTCTAATGCATTCCTCTTCTAAAAGCTTGGAGTACTTCTATCCAAAGACTCTCATGGAGGCAAGGATGGAGACCAACTTCTAGCTTGAATTCGTCTCTTCGTACCATGTACTACCTCTTCTATTTATGGAATTCCTTCCTTTCCTGTCCCATTACTTTTCTGAATGCATATTTGAAACCACTGAGGTTATAATTATTCATTCCCAGCAAGTGGTTTTATAGTGGCACTAACAGTGCCACTATAAAAATCTAATGAACATTACAAAGTAATGAATGATAATGGCACTGATTAGCAACTAATGACAAAAAAAATGCCTATCAAAAGTTGACTATGCCAATACTACAAGATGCAATTTATCTTTGCCGGCAATTAAGGGTCCCCAGAATCTCAGTAAACAAAAGAGCACACTAATCAATTTTGAAATGAACAGCTCTTAAACTATACATATGACATTCTAAGATATTCACAGGATGAAATATTAAGAATGCTTCAGAAGTTGATCAATATTTTTATTAGGTTAAAAAAATAATTGAGGAGAAAGCAAGGGGAAAAGGTCTTTATTATTCAAAGTTTTCACCATTTAAAAAAACGCTGCTCAAGCATAAAAAAATCTCCCAAGCATAGAAAGAACATGAGGACCCTCCCAAAATAAAGAAGCTGAGTACTTTCACCACACACTGACAACCAAGAAAAATGCACAATATTTTTGGATTAAGTAATGTGTCTTCTGAATAGAGGTGGAAAAGACTTCGTATAGCATGCCTTAGGAAAGACAACGTGAAAAATACGCAGAGTACAAACGACACTATTCCCATTTTCAGACAGCTCAAGTCTGGTGAAAGCTCTGCTCGACACGGCTTGCTGAAGATGTTAAGCAGTTGAGAAATGATTGTTCCACTTCTAGACAATAAATCAGCTTAGCTATAGTTTCAAAGCAGAGAAAGAATGTGCCTTGTATTTTGCTACCTAGGGCTGTATACTGAGCAGCAACTCTTAATTTAAAACAAATCCACTGAAGAAAATGTGGTATAAATACACAATGGAGTACTAGCCATAAAGAATGAAATTATGCCATTAGCTGATAAATGGATGGAACTGGAAACTATCATGCTAAGTGAAATAAGACTCAAAGCAAAAGGTCCAATGTTTTCTCCAATATACGGAAGCTTGTCCAAAATAGGGACAAGGGAAGCGTTCCATCAAAATGGAAGACTGATGGGCCAAACGAAAGCAACAGAGGGAAGGAGAAGGGATAATGTAAAAACCGAGGAATGAGTGTCACCGAGCTTTCCTGTATACATACATGAACATACCACAGTGACTCACCATTGTGCGTATCTATAAGACACTAAGCAAAAATTTTAGAAAAATCTTGAATAGCTCAGAATTAGAAGGAAAAGAAACGGAGATGGAGGAATGGAGGGAAAGGGCAAATATTGGGGGCTGAATTTGAGGAAATTATATTCAATGCTTTTTTTTAATTATGTCAAAATGAATCCTAATGTTATATATAACTAAAAAGATTTTTGGGGGGAGAAAAACAGATCCCCAGAAAACCTAACTATGACGGTGCAGGGAAACGAGAATGAATGGGGAGTTATCAATGCAACTGGAGGGAATAGCAGGTTTATCAAGGCAGTTGGGAACCCTCGACTTCCATGAAAAGCCCAACTAACATGGGGGTGAAGTAGCAGAAAAGGGAGTAGTCAAAGCAGGGAGCCCATGGACTAGGATTAGCCTTGCTTTGTCAATATTCATATGTTCATGAATGTGTAATGAGTCCCTCCAAAATGTAATAAAGAGCTAGAACATGGGAGCCTCATGTAAAATTGTAAAGAATTCCACAAGGCTATTTAAAAAAAAAAAAAAAAAACACGGATCACAGATCCCCTAAGACAACGGCAGACATGTTCAGTCTACATTAAACTGAAGGTGAAGAGAAGCTAGGAGGGGAGGAAAAAAGTTCCCTAAAGCAGCATATAAGAAAATAAATGTAAGTCTAAGAACACAGTAGGAAAATGCAGTGCCACCTTTTTTTTCCTGCTGTTAAGAAAAAAATGATCTTTTAATGATTGTCCTAATTATGATATTGATATATTCAGATCATTTGGGAAATATGCTCCAATTTTGGAATCATAAAACTGAGCAAACCTAGATCCACCTATGAGACAATAAGGCATTCAGGGTTAGAGAAAGAATTAACCCTTTAACTGCTCAAGTGCAAAGTAAGCAGTAACAGTTACATAAGCTTAGTTGAGGAAAACAGATTTCAAACCTCCACCCTATCACAATGCATGGCTATGATCAAACCTTACCTTCTGTTTATGAATTTAAATAATAGGTGCGGATTTAAACTTGTTAGTATAAAACAAATCATTAAAACTGGTCATTTCAGGACTGGAGCAGTGGCTCAGCTGTTACAGCACTTGCCCGTCATGCCCAAGTACATGGGTTCAAACCCCAGCACCTGCGTACACAACTAAATGTCAGAGCAACAGAAAGCCATGTGAAAAGCTCAAAAACTGATTCTGTCTCTCACTGTCCTCTAAAAAAAAAAAAAAAAGAAAAACCACCTATTTTAAGACACTAAAAATGAAAATGTTCCTTCTTGTTCTGTTATAGCAACTCTGAGTGAAGAGAAGGAACTCCTTTCCACTTGAAGTATATTGCAGGGCTGGACCAGTTGCTCAGCAGTTGGAGTGCTTGCCTGGCATATGCAAGGATCCTGATTCACACCCCAGCACCATGTACACAACTAAGTGTTAGAAAAACGAAGGCCAGATGAAAAAATAAGATTCATTCTCTCTCACTCTCTCCCTCTTTAAGAAAAAATATTAATGTTCATAAGATTTGGGGAGAATCGTAACCCTTTTAGGACTTGACCTGAAATTTTAACAGTTTCATTCTGTATTTTTAGACTATAAAAAGGGGGAGAAACAGTTCAACAAACAGACCACACCTGGTATATAGTGTATACTGAACTATACATTAAAATCAGTGTCTAGTACCTGTCTATTACTAATTTGTCCTACTGTATTAATATCAACTGATATATTTTAACTGAACAGTTGAGTTGAAATGATGAGAATAAATATGTGCTATCGAAAAATCTCAAAGTGAAATTAGTATGGCTGGAGCAGTGGCTCAGCAGTTTCGGCGCTTGCCTGGCAAGCACGAGGACCAGGGTTCAAACCCCAGCACCACATACATAACTAAGTGTTGGATCAACAAAGGCCATGTGAAAAACTAAAGTTGCTTCTTTCTCTCTCACTGTCCCTCTTTAAAAAAATGAAATTAGTACTCACCCTTAAGAGAGACATACCTGCTCATTTTGATCCCACATCCCTTGCTGCTTCAAAGATGGGATGGCCCAGATGCTCAGTTTCCCTGAGAAATGAATGGCTACAAGCAGGCTCCCTTGTGGAGAAAGGCTCATCTTAAAGATTCCGTCCTGTATAAAAATCATAAGGTCAGAGCAAGGGACTTGTCAACAAGCACAAACAACTCTCAGATAAATGACAGCAGGGTGGCATGTTATAAACTGCCAGTCATTTACACATCAACCCACTTCATACACATGCTCTCCAGTATATCCCCTGACCTCATTCATGAGTATGTTCTCTACTTTACATCGGCACAAAACCCTAAACTCAAATATGCAATTTTAAAAATATTTCTTCAAGCATCAATTATCATTAGTTCTCAACTTTTATGGGTTGATCTTTATAGATTATGAATTCCTTGAAATCTGGACCCACATTCAGGAATAATGGTTAAGGGGTACAGGCTCTTTTCCAGGATAATAAAATTTTAAAATGGATTGAGATGGTTGAAAAGTTCTGTACATACACTAAAAATCAGTGAACTGTACACTTGAAATAGGTGAACTGTATGTGAATGACATTTCAATAAAGCTGTTCCAAACAGTCATTAAGCCACACATTTGCTTGATGCAATTTCCTGCATCTTCCTGACGTTAAACCACTAGCTTAAATGTCCCTTTGATCTTTTCTTAACTAAAAACACTAATTAAAGCCTTCTCTCTACTAGCAGTAATATTTCAAGTACGAATTTTTTCTTCTCTCAAATATTGTACTGAGATTTCTGTCTTTTCTAAGAGCTTTCTTAATGTTCAAGATCAGAACTTTGTACTGTACTTCATGCAGGGAATACTACCTAGTCCCTGCACAAAGTAATTAAAAATAAGTGATGTACTATTTTCTGTACCTTTCAGTATGCACACTATATTAAAATGGAAGTACTGAATTCTGAGTTATACACTCAAAACATTATGAATTACTATCTACTCTAAGAAATCTCAAATCAAAAGGTCATTTTATAACTATGGTTCTTCTAATATCCTGTTACTCATTAAATATTACATATTCAAGAATATCACATGCCACAATGTTTTATCCTCTTGGAGTCAGCAGTGAACAAACTCATGACCTCAAGAAGTTCAGTTGATATTTTAGCTGTGATTTAGAAGTCTCATTTTAAAAAGTTATCCTTAAAATTAAGAGTAGTCACCATCAAAAGCCTGGTTAACTCCAAAAAAAAAAAAAAAACAGTAAAAACTATGAAGTAAACACAAAAGTCTTTAGACAGAATTTTCCAAGCTAATATCCTCCATAAAAGGAGGAATTTTGATTAATAAACCCTTTAAAAGATAATATACACCGGACAACCAGAAGTTTATTTAGAGCCATATAAATTTTGTGCAGTTTAAACCAAGTTCAAAAGAACCTGTAAACTACCAGCTATTAGTACTATACTTGAAAATAGCTTACTTGCAGCTGTCACTATCACTTACTGTAAGCAACATGACTATCACAGCCTTTTATGTGTGTTTGTATGTGTTACTCAGATACCCTGCAATTTTCTATTTACTTCTCAGCAAAACTGAAATGAATATTACAATATAGTTACTAGTTAAGTAGATCCCTTTTAAAAAATGTATATTTTTAAAAATACAATTTAAAAGAGAAACTTAACTGCTGCCAAAGTTGAGCAGTAAAATAGATCATTCTTCCTGAGAAAAATATATATCCCCACGTTGGCTCATGCCTGTAATCCCAGTAGCTCAAGCGGCTGAGGAAGGATGAAGGCCATTTCGAAGCTAGTCTCAACTTAGCAAGGCCCTAAGCAACTTAGTGAGACTGTCTCAAAAGAAAATCGCAAAGGACTGGCCATGAAGCTCAGGAGTTAAGTGCCTCTGGGTTCAATCCCTGGTATAAAAAAAAAAATTAATGTACAGTGTTGGCTATTTGAAATATAAAGCCTCTTGGCTTCCCTTTGCTCAGCTAGAAAGTTTACACAGTCAAACCAAAGTGGTGGGGAAAAGCACTAATCAGAAGCTGACCTAAGACCAAACCCATCCCTGTACTAAGTGAACTTGAAAAGCCAATTATCTTGAAGCTTCAATTTCTTCACCAGTAAAACATGCACCATAATGTCAGTAACACAAGGCTCCTATAAAGTCATATGAAAAGTGCTAGTGAAGAACTCACCGGGCTGGAGTGTTGGCTCAGCGGTTATGGCACTTGCCCAGCATGCACGAGTACACAGGTTCAAACCCCAGCACCCACATACACAACTAAGCGTCAGAGCAACAAAAGCCATGTGAAAAACTCAAATTAATTGTCTCACTGTCCTCTTAGAAAAAAAAAAAAAAGAAAAAAAGAACTCAATAGTTAATTCTTAGATAATCTGAGGCCTTACAGCTCTAAAATTACTATAGTAAAGTGTATAAGCCCAAGTTATTCCTACGGTAGGAACCTGTTGATACACAAATATGTAACATTCAGGTATTTACTGGAAAACACCGAGTTTAGATTAACAAATTGAAAACATCTTTTTAAGAAGCTCAAACAGGGGGCAGGATTGGTGGCTCAGCCATTATGCTGCTTGCCTGGTATGCGCAAGGCCCCAGGTTTGCACCCCAGCACCACATATACACAATTAAGTGTTAGAGCAACAAATACCAGATCAAAGTCTAAAAAACTGATTCTCTCACACTGTCCTTCTCTTATTTATAAGAAAAAAAAGGGAAGCTCAAACAGTTAGGGATTCTGGTACTGTGTTCCCAAACACGGAGCAAAACACAAGGAGATTAGTGGCCTGCTTCTCCCTGTTTGCTCCATCGAATTCTCATAGAATGAGAAAGTCCAGTTCTACCACAAGAAAATAACCCATAGTAGGAACTGAGACCACACAACCTACAGCTCCCAGGAGGTCAAGGTGAATAAGATGGTCATTATTTACAGACTGAAGACTAACACCTGTGTATTAAGATGCCAAATCCAATAGTCACTATGATGCACCACAAAGGATACAAAGAGTTTTTAGTATTAAGCCCCCAAAGAGTTCCTATTCTGAACGTTACTAAACCTACATCAGTCCAAATAAAACAATCCAAATGCCCACAGATTCTCCACCCCAAGAAACTGGTATGTCTGATGCTTTCCAAAACTGCTCATACCGTACCAAGCCTTCCCCTTGTTTCCACAACTCTTCCTCACTTTGAGATTAAAGTAAATGTCACCTCCAGAGTTGAATGCTCCCATTCTGCTCTTCAGTGGTCTTATGTGCTCCGCCAAAAGATGTGACACAGCCCACTCTACCCTGCCCAAAGCCTCTCCCTACTACTTAAGGGCTCCTTGAGGAGGTGTCCTGTGGTTGTCCTATTCCCAGCTCTAACACCATGCCTGGTTTAGTCTGTGCTTGCTGAAAAGAAATGAATACTGAATTTCCGTATTTTTATATAATTACCGTCAACAGAAGAAAAACAACCATGAACCCTTTGAGTTTTGTTAAAGATAAATTATTTGGATAGCATTAATAACAATGAGACAGATCCAGGGAGAAAGGGAAAGTAAAGCTCCTATATACTAATGTGGTCATGAAAAGACCAACAGAGCCAAAACAGTAAATTAGGGGGGGAACTTCAAGGCGGAGGCCTATACTTGTCTGCAAAATAAAGAACTCCAAGAAGTATGTAACAAGAATGCTAACTAGAAAACCATGTAAATAGGGAAAGCGTTAAACTGAAAGTGACTTTCTAGACAAGCACTGAGAGCTTTCACGCATCACTGCAGACAGAATGGCAAACCTACCCAAACTATAGCATTTGGCTCAAATCAACGGCAGAGACCAACTAGAACCTAACATTTAGAATACTTGAAATACAAATGCAGCAACACAATGCTTATCACATTTCTCCCCTTAGCTTCGTAAAGAAATTGAACAAGTAGAAAAGTCAAGCTATTTGATTCTTCCCACAATAGGAGTGAACTGATGCTCCCATGGGGGTCAAGACTCTTGTGCGGGTCATGCTGAAAGCAAATACAACCAGATCCCTCCAAGGCAGTTCCCATATGTTCACTGATATTCAGTCAAGCTCTCCAACTGCTCATCACAGACCCATCCTTTCGTATGAAACACTAAAAGAAATGATACTTGAAACCCTGAATCAAATTGGCTCAGTTTCTTTGTACAGCAATAACCTTGAACTTGAGGATTTTTATTTTACCAAAAAGGGGTTATGAACGAGAAAAAAAAAAATCACAAGATATTTTTAACATAAGAAATTCAGGCATAATGCTTCTAGAATTCTTCAGGTACTGTCCTCAGAACCCAAGAGGACTAGGCTCATTCTCTTTCTTTAAAATGTTTGACTTAAGATTGACATACTAAAATGAATTGTCAATGAGTAACCCTATAAGTTCTTACTGGAATTTATCCCACATAAAGTATAATTATGCATATACCCAGATGAATGAAGACCTAGAATATTCAAGGTTCACTCAACTTTAAACTTATAGGCACCCTAGTGAGAGTGTTTGAGAAGCACATTACCTGCTCTTGGCCCTGGCGACCGTAAAGCTTGACAGTTAACATCCTTAATAATCCCAGTGTCTTTGGTACCTACAAAATAAATGCACAACATGCAAACAAAATAATGAAATGATTTCTCACTGTATACATTCTTTCGTCATGAAAACAAAAGTATTTTTAAAAGGTTGTAAATAAAATCCCCAATAAGCGCCAAGAATTTCGGTGAAATTTCAAAATGTATCCAAAAATCAATTTTTAAATGTATAAACAACTCTAGTTATAAAAATTAGAATCTACCACAAATCAGGTTGTCCCAAGTCAACATTTTATCCTAGCATTACTATGGAAAAGTTCAAATTTTCCAATACAAATTTTATTAAAAAATTGATCCTATACTTCTAAAAGTGTTGGGGAGGCAGTCATCATTTCAAAGTATTTAAAATATTTAAAATACTATAAAACAAGACTTGTGTTTAGATTTAAGAAATATACTTACAAATGCAGGAAAGGAAGAGGACTATGATTTAAAAACTGGAAAATAAGTGTTATTATTGATATCAACAATTTGAAACTGATCTATTGCAGGTGGGAACATAAAATGCTACATTCACTGTGGAAAACACTGGTAGTTTCTCAGAAAGTTAAATCTACCGTAATACCCAGCAATTCATTTCCTAAGTCTACACCCTAAAGAATTAAAAACATTCAAATACCTGTACATGAATATTCAGAGTAATATTGTTCATAATAGCTGAAAAACAAATCTAAATATACATTAATGAATCAAAGTGTTATATATACATACTTACTATGCAGCCATAGAAGGAATGAAATACTAAGACAGGCTATGTAATGACTGGATCTCAAAACTGGTAACTTAAGTCAGATAAGATCACATAAATCTGATTCCACTGATAATATACGGAAGAGGTAAATCCTTGAAGACAAAGTAAACCAGAGATTTCCAGTAGCTTCGAGGACAGGGAAAAAAGGAGCAACTGCTTAACAGATTCGAGGTTTCCTTTTGGGGTGGGAAAAATGCCTTGGAAGATGATGGTATTGATGGTTGCACGACAGTAAATGTACCAAGTATCACTGAATTGGACACTTTAAAATGGATATCGTTTATTTTATGCTACATCAATTTTACCCCAGTTAAGAGAAATTTTAAAAAGCCAAAGGAGATACATTTAAATGGAGATTCAACAGGCTGCAAGAAGAAAGATCTTATCACCCGGGATGGCAACCACCTCACCACCAGTGACCACAGGCGCTCCTGGAAATGCTTCATGCTGGAGTGGAGGGAGTATCCTACCTTAGGACCCAGCTCTACACCAAAGGAACAGAGTGGTGCATTAACGAATCTGAACAAGGTTGCTACCCTGAAGGGGAAGAAAAGGCCCAAGTATCCTAACCTGGTCTTAGAGGGTAACACCTTCCAGCCCGCTCCCTCAATTTGCAAAAGCTGACCCTTTAGCACCGGGAGCTCACTCAATTTGCAAGAGCTGACCCTACAGCTCTGGGAATTAATTGCTGGCAATATCGAACCTGCAGCTGGCCATGTGCAGCCCACCATTTGAGGCTTCCCTGAGGGCTGGCCTGGTCCCTCACCAGCACAAGTGAAGCCAGACCCATCCTCTATGCGCATCAATTAGGGACCTCAGTCCCAGGGTCAGAAAAATAGTATTAAGTGACCTGTGACTTGGCCGTCTGCCCAGGGAACTCTGTGGAGCTGGGAATCCCCTCCCCAGCTCTGGTTGCTGCGAGCTGCACAGCCGGGGGAGGCAAGGAAACGGCACAGGAACTCTGGTTCAGGGGGACAACACCTTTCCACCCGTGCTCAGTTTGCCAGAGCAGAGTCTCAAGCCCTTTAACTTAATGGCTCGCAACAGAGAACTTGCAGCTGCGGGTGCATCACAGCCAGCTCAGGCTCTGCCTGCCATAGCGAGGTTTCCCTGGGGCGGGCTGGACCTCACTCAGCAAAAAGCTAAACCAGATCCTCAGTTAAGCACGGACTTGGGGCCCCAGCATCCACTGACAGAAAAAATTCATCACCCCCTGACCTGGTCCACCCAGGGAGCTGCATGGAACTGCGAATCCCCTCTTCAGCTCGCAGACCTTTCAGATGGTGACCTCCTGCCTGCCCCGTTACACGCCGAATAGGAGGAGTCTGAACACAGCTTGCTGCAGTAGGGCACATCCCTCCCAAGGGGATCGCCTGCCTCAGACTCCCCAAAAGCTGCCCTGAACTCTAAAAGGCAAGGTCTGATATAGCCTCAGGAACCTTTGAACAAAATGGGCAGCCTGGGCTCTGCATTAGCATCTGAGCCCTGTGCATAGCCAAGGCTCCATAGGTCCTGAGCTCTTCAAGTGGGGCCCCCTACTGCTTGCAATGGGGAACCACAAACACTGGCACAATCTGGACCCTCACTCACTTCTTCCCTTGCCGGGTCTGTGTCCACCACACAGAGCAGCTCTTGGGGCTTCTCAAGATCATATGACACTCAGAGCGGATCATCAGTAATACCTGGGAAGCCTGTTTCAGTCTGGCCACTCTCCTTGGAACAATTAGAGCCCCACACAACCACACTAGGATCTACTAAACTGTCTAAACCTTCTGAGCCCCCGGCTCAAGAAGAGCTAGAATATGGACAGGCAGAAAATAATTGGCCCAGGAATGCAGCTCAGAGGGTACTAAACTCGATCCTCACAAGAAGCGGGAGAGGGCAGGACCTTCTACCCCTCTGCAATAGAAAATTGAGATCCTCTAGGAAAAACAAGGTCACCGGCGACAACCAAACTGCATCTCCCCCGACAAACTCAACTGTGAAGAACCCCCAGCTAGATGGCAGATTTGAACACATCCCCCACTGTACACACTCACTGACGGGGGTGGGGGGGGTGGGGACACTTTCACAACTACTTTTTTAAAATGGGGATCTTGCTATTGTGTATTTTTAATTTGTTCAACTTTTTAATGTTTGTTCCTTTTAATCCTTTTTTGCTTTATGGCTAACCCTGAATTTGTCGTTAGTGGATGTACATATTTATCTGTGTGTATGTGTTGGTGATTGGCTCCTACTGTCTTGACTTCGACTGCTAATCTCTATAGCATTGGGATCCAACCAGGAAACCACTTCATGATAGCAAAATAGCCCTCAGTCTCCTATGGGCTAAGAGAATCACGCCCCATACTAATTTCTTCCCCTGTACTCTGGTAATTCCTAAATATAAGGAGTTTTTTCTCTTCCTCACCCAAAGTCCTTACCCCACCCACACCCCATTTCTATGTTTTCCTTATTCCTAATAATCAACTTCACCCTAATCACTTGTTCCTCTTTATTCGAAGTCAGGTGTTCTAATTTACACCTCCCCTATTCAACTCCTTGACTTCCTAGTCATTTCTCCCCACTTAGAGGCCATGCTATCTGAAGAAACAGATGTTCTTCAAAACAGGTACTTCCTTGCTATCATATATAGTGACCCCTCTCAAAGAAAACTACTCCTATAGGTGCTAATCATCATCTTATCTGTTTTAGTTGAAACTGTCTAGTATCTGCACCTATAGGATCTCAAGTTCTCACAAACTGGTCTGCTATCTATAGGTCTGAGTGCCCAATTAGCTCCCCATCCCAACGAAGCAAAACCATAAGAAGTGCCAATTACCCCTACAAGAGTAACAGCTGAACTTCAAGACATACCCCCCGTTTCTGAAAATGAGGAAAAGGGGAAATAACTTTCCTCCTCAACCTCACAGCTTCCCACCAAAGGACTCCATGGCTGGGGCCCTAGATGAAAACCAAAGATATCAGATCAACATTATGATTAGCAATTCAGTTTAAAGAAGAATTAAGGAAATATCAGAACAATTTCAGGACATGGGACACAACTTTTCCATGACATGAAAGATCAGCTCTACAAAGAATTAGACATCCTGAAAAGAGATGTAGCTGAGCTATCAGAATTGAAAAACACGGTCAACCAAATCAAACCTTCACTGGAACATAGTAACAGCAGAGTAAACTCCACTAAAAATAGAACTTGAGCTTTTGAACATATATCAGATAACGAAGACAGACTAAGTTATGTCGAGTTCAGAGAAGGTAGACAAGACACGTTACATGACCAGAACTTCCAAATATTGGATGAGATGAGGAGAAATAGTCATTGGCCTGGATGAAAACTCCAAACAGTAATCAAGAGGCACTAATGATCTTTTAAGCAAAATCGTGAGAACTTCCCTCATCTGTTACAATTGACCCGGAATATCACATCCAAGATGCTTATAGAACACCAAACAGGACTAACAAATGAGAAATTCACCAAGACCTATCATATACAAAATGAGTAACAAAGACAATTCTAAAAGCAGCTGGAGAAAATCCCCAATTCACTTTCAGAGGCAAACCAATTAGGATCACTATGGATTTTTCAGAACAATGAAGGCCAGAAGAGCTTGGAACAATATTTTTCAAGCCTTTAAAGAACAATTTTCAGCAAAAAATAATATACCCTGCAAAACTCAGCTTCAAATGTGATGGGGAAATTAAATACTTCAATGATAAACTCAAGTTAGCAAGATACATGAACACAAATCCTGCACTACATAATATTCAAGTAAATTCTTCATGAAGAAAATGCTAATACCATAAAATCCTAAAACAAAGTTGAGTCAATAACCATATTACACACAAAATGTCTTCCAAGATGACTGAAAACTAACAGGCACAAAGCCTGAGACTCAGCCTCCCGTATCTATTCTAACTCTGAATGTGAATGGCCTCAATGCCTCCCATTGAAACACACAGACTGGCTCACTGGATCAAAAAACAAAATCCAATAATATATGTCTACAAGAGACACACTTAACACTCAAAAATAGACACACAGTGAAAGTGAAAGGTTGGCAAAATGTCTACAGGCCTGCAGCCCACAAAAGCAAGCTGGCATGGTGATCCTAATTTCTGATAAAATATCAAGCTAAAACTAGTCAGAAAGGACCAACAGGGACACTATCATACTAAAAGAGACAGTTCATGAAGATATATTAACATTTATGCCCCCAATTACAACCCCAATATATGGAAAATATACTTAAGGACATTAATACCCGTGTTAATAACACAATAACACTGGGGGACTTCAATATACCACTATCAACATTAGATCATTAAAAAAATAAAGACATCTCCAATCTGAACAACTATTTATCAATCAGGCTTACCAGACATCTACAGAATATTCCATCCTAAGCAGCTGAATTTACCATCTCAGCTCACAGACCATTTTCTAAACTAGACCACATCCTAGTTCACTAAGGTAACCTTAAGTACAAAAGAGTGGATATTATCCCATGCATCCTGTCAGACCACAATGTTATGATCTCAGCAAACAAGAGAAAACAACAGAAACTACTCAAATACTTGGAAATTGAGTAATTCCCTCTTAAATGAAAGATGGTTGAAAGAGGCAATGAGAGCAGAAATCAAGAAATTCTTGGAATTAAATGAGAATGAGGAAACATACCAAAATCTCTGGGACAGTATGAAGGCATTTTTAAGAGGTAAATTTATACCACTCAGTGCACACATCAAAAATAGATGAGCCCATATAAATAGCCTTATGCTACAACTTAAATGCCTACAACAAGAGGAACAATCCAATCCCAAAGCTAATAGAAAATAAATCAGAGCTGAAATTAACAAAATTGAGACAAAAATACAAATTAACCAAGAGTTGGTTCTTGAAAAAAAATAAAGATTGACAGACCCCTTGCCAACCTCACTAAAATAAAATGAAGCAAATCAAAAACACAAAAATGGGGATATCACCACAGACTCAACCAAAATCCAGAAGACTAGGAGACCCTATTTTGAAAATTTACTCTGCCAAGTTTGATATTCTGGAGGACATGGACAGGTACTTGGACACATACGACATCCCCTCATTAACATTGGAGGACACTGAAAATCTCAACCAACCTATCACAGATAGTGAAATCAAAACTGCAACCAAAGCACTTCCAGAAAAGAAAAGCCCAGGACCAGATGGATATACGGCAGAATTCTACCAAGCTTTCACAGAAGAGCTCACACCGATCCTGTACAAGCTCTTCCAGGAAATTGATAGAGTGGGAACACTCCCAAACACTTATGAAGCAAATATTACACTGATACCAAAATCCAACAAAGATATGTCAAGAAAGGAAAACTACACAGCAATTACCCTGATGAACATAGATGCAAAATACCTTAATAAAATTCTAGCTAATCTGATACAAAGACACATTAAAAAGATAATACATCATGATCAAGAAAACATTCCAGGAAAACAAGGCTGGTTCAACATATGCAAATCAATAAATGTAATTCACCATATGAACAGAATTAAAAACAAAAATCATGTAATTATCTCAATTGACAGAAGACATGTGACAAAATTTAACACCACTTTATGCTCAAAACTCTGGAGAGACAGGGATCAAGGAAAGATACTTTAACTACGTCAGATCCATTTGTGACAGACCCATAGCCAACATTATCCTCCATGGAGAAAAACAAAGCATTTCCACTGAATTCAGCAGAAATACAAGGTTGTCTACTTCTACCATTCTTGTTCAATGTAGTCCTTGAAACCCTTGGCAGAGCTATCAGGCAAGACAAAGAAATCAAAAGGAAATCATATAGGAAGAGAGGTGGTTATCTCTATTTGCTGATGACATGATTCTATACCTAGAAGACCCAATAACCTCAGCCAGATAACTCCTGGAGCTTAGAGGCAATTTCAGCAAAGTGGCTGGCTACAAGATCAACTCCAGTAAGTCACTAGCTTTCCTTTACTCCAGCAACAAATCAGAAGAAATCAGCAATTCTCTCATTCACCATCTTTAAAAAAAAAAAAAAAAAAACTGGAGCATTAACCTTACAAAGGATATTAAGGACCTCTACAAAGAAAACTATCAAACAGTAAGAAAAGAAATTACAGAAGACCAGAGTAGATGGAAAAACAATCAATGCTTATGGTTAGGCACAATCAATTTAATAAAAATGGCCATTCTACCCAAAGCCCTAATACAGATTTAATGCAATCCCCATCAAGATACCAATGGCATTCTTCATGGGTATAGAAAAAGCAATTCTCAAGTTCATATGGAATAGAAGACCCAGATTAGCGAAAACATTATTCTGCAGGAAGGAAGAAGTAGCGGGTATCTCAATCCCTGACCTGAGATTATACTACAGGGCTGTAGTAACAAAATCAGCATGGTATTGGTATCAAAACAGAACTCAAGACCAATGGAATAGAAGATTCTGAGACAAACCCCCATATCTTTAACTATTTGGTATTTGATAAAGAGGGCAGAAATTGTGTGCAAGAAAGAGCCTGTTCAAAAATTGGACAGCCATGTGTAGACAACTGAAGCTGGATTCTTACCTTTCACCCTGCATAAAAATTAAATCAAAATGGGTCCAAGATCTGGATATTAAGCCAGCAACTGTAAATTTACTAGAAAAACAAGTAGGATCAACACTCCAGGACATAGGAGTTGGCAGTGCCTTAACAAAACTCCCATGGCTCACGCAGTAAAGTCAAGAACAAATGAATGGGATGCCATTCAACTAAAAAGCGTTTGCACAGCTAAAGATTTAGTCAACAGTATCTAGAGAGCCTACAGAATGGGAGAAAAGTCTTTGCCTGCTACACCTTGGACAGAGGACTAATATCCAGAATATACAAAGAACTAATCCAATCAATAGATGGACTTCGGATCTAAAAAAAACTTCTCACCAGAGGAAGTCCAAAAAGCCCTTAAGTATATGAAAAAATGCTCTACATCATTAGCTGTAAGGGAAATGCAATTCAAAACTTCAACGAGATTCCACCTCACTCCTGTCAGTGGCAAAAATGAAGAACACGAATAATGACAGATGCTGGAGAGTCTGTGGAAAAAGAGGAACACTCACATTGCTGGTGGGACTGCAAACTGGTTAAGCCACTCTGGAAAGCAGTATGGAGACTCCTCAAAAATTAGGGCTGGAACTGCCTTATGACCCAGCTATCCCACTCCTATTTTCCCAAAACAGAATCAGCATATTATAGAGATGGGCTTCATTAAGGTTTATAGCAGTTCAATTTACTATAGCTAGACTATGGAACCAACCCAGATGCCCCTCACTTGACCAGTGGATACATAAAGTTTGATACATATATACAATGGAATACTACTAGGCCATTAAAGAAAATGTCTTTTGAAACCAAATGGATGGAGATAGAAAAAATTATGGTAAGTGAAGTATCCCAATCTGAGAGACTCAAAGGCTGAATGTTTTCTCTCATTTGTGGAAGCTATAATACATCTGGTAGCAGTGTATTAGCTAAGCTAATAATAACCTCAAATTCTATGAATTTTTACGAAAACAGGGGGATGATTGCCTAGGGTATCTGGAGGCATAGGGTGGGGGACAGGGTGGGGGGAGGGAGTAGGAAGGATATCTAGGAGGCTGGAGGGTAGTAATATGGGGGGATCATCTCACAAGTAGATCTCTGATCTCCACGAGATATCCATTTAACACAGGGGTTCTTCTGGGGAAATAAAATCACAGGGGATCCAAGAGGGACATCCATGACATGGCATCAACCTTGGGTAACCAAGTAAATATACATTTGTTCTTCTTTGAATGAATCCCCCTTATTTCTAACTTCATCTAATTAAAAAATGGTTTTAAAAAAATTGGCTACAAGAACTTCTCAGTACTTTTAAGGTATTACTGTTGGCCTAGCTATACATCTCCCAGTATGTCCTCCCAAGACAATAGAAAGGAACAAAATAAGTCTTGATAAAAACCACACCCTCAGCTTATTAAGAGAAAGGATAACAAATTCAAAATAACTGTACACAAAGAAAAAAAAAATCACTATTTCACTGCCACTTTCACTCCTCCTGTCAACTCCCAAGTTCCACTCATTCCCACCCTGGCCATCCTCAATGAACTAAGGCAGATTGGGAAATCATTGCAGGGCCCAAGGAGGGCAGTCAAGAAAGCTAGTGAAGTCAAAGGTCCATCAAAATCCATGGCTAAAAACACCGAATCTACACCCATCTGAAAACTATAGAAGCATCCATGTCCCTCAGTCCTCAACTACGGGGAAGGGTCACAAGTGTCAGTATGATTTAAAGGGGCAACTTTCTGAACACACAGCTTTTGAAGGAGAACAAGGGTAAAAAGGGAGAAGCATATTTGGCCAATCAGTGAAGGAGAACAACAGAGGAAGCAGCGCGCTGCCAGACAAGATGTGCCAGCCTCCTGAGCACATCCCCTCCCCATTACCAGACCGTACTGCTACAGCACCTGCACTCTGCAGCACTGAAGAGGACACCATTCAGCCGGGAATCACTTTTTTACCAAAAAGACCCAAAGAAACATTTACAAATCCGTTGCAGAAAATTGAAGACTAAATTCCGCACCCCTCAACAAAAGTAAATTACCCCTGGAAAAGCAACCATAAAGCAAAAAGAAAACTTGAAACTGAACAGAACTAAGTTGCTTAGACACAAATTTGAGAACTTAGAAAACTTAAAACATTACAAGTTAGACAAAAAATAATGAAAGGCTTATTTAATTCGGGAAAAAATATGACAGTTATCTTAAAAAATATGAGGTACATGAACAAAAGTTTAATAAGGAGCTTTAAAGGCAAGAAAATATAAAATTAGAATTTAAAAGGAAATGAAAAAGATAGTAAAAAGGTATAAAACTGATCAGAGTAAATGATAGAACAAAATCAAGGCACAAAATGTGTAAAATTATAATCTAAGAAAACATTGTAGAGATAGCATAGAACTAAATCTCTAAGTTTTAAGAGCAGATATATCTGGAGAAATCAACACTGAATGATGAGCTCCAGCATCCTAGGAAAGTTAGATTTCAGAGATCAAAAAAATTTCAGGACCTCCTAGCAAAATGTACAATATACAAAGGAGAAATGATTACAGCAGACTTTTAAGCCCCACATACCAAGAAAGAGTAGAGATTAAAGTTCGATGAAAGGGTGAAGATTTTAAAGCTAGACAAGTTTTCACTCATAAAGCTGAGCAAAAGTAATTTTGAAATAAAAGTTAAATTCATCAGCTATCAACCCTTCTCAAAACATCCATTGAAGACTAACTTCATCCAGTTAAAAGATGACTGGGAAAATAAAAACTGCAAGCATTGTAAGATACATAAATGCACCTAAGAGTGAAATGTGGATATGAAAACAATTAAGTGCAAATATTGTGACAAAGGAGAATACAAATAAAACATGGAGCAGAAAGGGAAAAAGAATAAGCTGATTTTTATGTAAGCAATTATTAGGAATTAAAGAACACCAATATAACAGAAACAGACGAAATATTGGAGGACACTGATATCAGTAAGCATCGTTCAAATGAAAACATGGGAAATTCCCATCGAAGTAAACTGAGCCAAGACAAGGAAGCGCAAGCAGAGATGAGCTGTGAAGAATTTAAGGGGAAAGAAAGGATGGGGTTGGGGGGACAGGGAAAGTTTTGTAGAAGACATGCATATTATATGCTGATATATCTAGCAGACAGCAAAATTTAGATGTAGAAATATTCTTCAATTATGTAGGCACCCACCGCTAGTGGACAAGCGGAAGGCTTGGCCTTAGAGCAAGGACAGTAATTTGCCACAAGACAAAGGAGAGTACACATGCACAGCCAGAAGCAAGCAGTACAACCTCATGAAGTATTCTCCTTAAGCTTTTATTTTCTCAGAGAAATAGGATTTCACAGGGAAACCAATTTCCAAAAAGCCTTCTTTCCACCAGAACAAGGTGGACAGAAAAAGCATCAATCATATAAAAGCAATCAACTGTATGTTTTTATGTACCTTTTTACAAAATTATCTGAAAACACAAATGAGCAACAATAACTGACGCTGTAGATCAGAGGGTTTATCAACTACTTTCACATATGTTTTCCAGTTGGATCCTGACCAAGGCCTAGATGGTCAAGGGTGAGCTGGAAATTGATACCAGCTTTCTCACTGTAGAGCCTGCACCTTCCCTTTGTCCTCATTTAATTCTGACCTGGTACCTGTTCCAACTTATCGTACTTACTCTTGGACATAGTTATACTGATATTTCCAATACTTGAACCAGCAATTCAGTGTTCAGCAAATGACTACCTCACATCAGTGACACATTAATTTGGAAACTGGTAAAAGCATACTGAATTTCGCATATCCTATGGTACAACCTAGCAGCCTCATGAGATGCTAGAATATTTGCTCTGCAGCACTCTTCAGCCAGTATCTACCCCAACACAAGAGGAGGTTCAATGGTAATCTGTCTCCTGACAGAGCTAATCCTATAACCTCAAATTTCTTTAACGTGGGGGATGCCTATGTAGAACCATTGTAAAGTTTAGCTGCAAGACACATTTAAAAGCCACTAACAATTAAACATTAACAATTAAAATACACTTGCAGCATTTCAAGAAGTTAATCATACATAAAGCAGAGCATTCAATTTGCAATTCAATGTTTTTCCGCACTTATTTTGTCAGTTCACAAACTATTTTCTTTACAAGATTCAATACCAAAGCCTCAGGCCACACAGAGGATGATACTCAACGAAGCTCTAATACTTCAAGGAGCAAAGCGATAGGCCAAGAGAATTCCAAGCAGCCAAGGGAAAAAAGGTTTCCTAGCATGAGACAGAACTCCCTCCGTAACTCTCTCCCCCAAACCAGTCACACTCGATTACACTGTGGCAAATCACTCGCACTTCGCCCACGCCACCTCTCCAAGCATCCTCCATCTTTTCTTTCCCTTCATTTCCATTTTGACAAATTCCAAAGCTACAGAAAAGTTTAATAATTGTACAATGAAGCACCAGTATACCTTTCACCTGGGTTAACCAATTGGACATTTTTCCACATTTGTGTTTCCTCTATACATACATATACACATTTTCTTAATTCTATTTTGGCTGTAACACAGGAAAATAAGCTGCAGGCATCACTTGCTTTTGACAGATTTGAGAGAAAATTCCTGAAACTTTAAGATCTTTGCTGATATATCTCACATATAAAACAAGATGGATATGAATTAAGTTCAGAAATAAGCAGAGCTAATAAATTCCTAAAAACAAGGGAAAATGTGTAAACTATGTACAAAGGACGCCTACCTTGCTTTTTTGATAGGATAATTAGAGCATAAATTAGGTAAGTACTAACAGGGACCCAAAGACCTGGCCCATCTTCTCTTCTGTTTTCAGTCATTAAGCTCCCAGGGGCCTTAGGCTGCTTGTCTTGACAGTAACTCATACTCAAACTGCTGTGCTCCCTACATCCAGCTGATGAAATGAGTGGTAGAACAGGTAGATGGCTAATATATGCAAGAGGAAGTATGAAGCCTAGTACTAAATAAGTAGATCTCCAAATATAAACTGATTTAAGGCCTGATGCTGTATAAACCAGTGACATAATCACTTTTTAAAAAATGAAAACCAGAAAGGTGTGATGGTACACACCTGTAATCCCAGTGACTCAGAAGGCTGAGGCAGGAGAATCCCAGGTTCAAGGCCAGTCTAAGCAACTTGGTAAGACCCTCAGCATTTATCAAGACTGCCATAAAAATAGAAAATTAAGGATACAGATGTAGCTTAATGGTAGAGCACTTGCCTAGCATATGCACTGCCCTGTGTCCAATCCTCAACTAAAAAAACACAACTACTTTGCTGGATTAAATCCCAATCACATATTTCAATATATACCAAATGTTAAAAAGTGATACTAATGGAAGAATACTGTAATTGCTAAAGATTTCAAAATTACTTCCTTAATTCCTTTTCAATCCTTAGTCATTGTTTTACAAGGTGAAATTGAACTCAACATATTTTCAAAAAAATAACAAACACATTCACCCTTGAAATACATTCACTTATATTGTCCTGTAATTTTAGTTTCTTCCCTCACTTGAAAATTGCCTCCTATGTAAAAGGAGTATGTATGTGCTAAGTGCTTGCTTTCAAGAAACTTACAGAAATAACCAAAATATGTAATATCATAGGGTGGGTGGTCAACGTGGTAAACGATTAGAATTCACCCATACCTAGTTCTTGCCCTTCTAGACACACTGAAAAGTATTTCCCAGGCCCTTTACAGCTAGGAGGTGAAACGTGATTAGTTTTAGTGAACACATTATGTTACTTCTGCTCTCAGTAAAAATTTCTACCTTTTATCCCTCTCTTCTCTTCCTAAGGCCACAGATACAGAATGGGACCTCAAAGGGGTTGTCATCGTTCATGGATTCTTGCTTTACCATTGGAACAAGCTGCCTATGAGAGTCACAGTAACAGCAGGCTCTGCCACAAATGTATGAATTTTCATCTTTTTTCCACCAATAATGGATTTCAGGATTTTTCATTTGTTTATAGGACTGTCTGAATTGTCATACACAGTCTATACTATTAAGGCCTATTATAGGTACAATAGGTGTACAATAGTGCTGTTGTAGTGAACTTCAATGTCCTGCAAAGGACCGCTGAAGGTTTGGTCCCCATCCCATTGTGCAATTATTTAGAGGTGGTGGAGTCTTTAGGAGGCAGGACCTAGTGGAAGGAAATCATGCCTTAGGGATAACCCCTTGAAGGAGCTACTGGGACACTGGCCCCTGCTCTTTCACATCCCATTAGTTAAGTGTCCTCCTCCACCATGCACTCCTGACATGACACCTGGCACTACAGTGACAAGCCACCATGTTGTGAAACTTCTGAAACTGAACCAAAATAAATTCTCCTTCAAAGTTGTTTATCTCAGTATTTTGTCACAGCAGCAGAAAGCTAACATAGGAGGTATAGGACACAAAACAGAAGCCCAATTAATTACAGGAAGAACACTCGAATGGATAGATGAAAAGTTCGTAAAGTAACAGTATGGAAGGAAACAGCACTGTACTGAAGAACTGAACTAGTGAACTTCTGCAGGAAGTTGCGTATCTGGCTGGTGACCACACTAGCCAGACAGCCCAGGGCAACTCACTCAACTGCAGTCTACTTCCCTCCTTAACAGACCTTCACAGGGTTCTCAGATAGGCTAACGCATGGAACAGTATTCTAAATGGGTGCCAAATCAGGTGCTAAACATTAATGCCTAAACAGGTAAACGCGAATAACCAAACTACTATCAGGTTGTTTTTCTAATATCTGAAAATATCTTTACTAAAATAAAACCAGGTGAAATTCAACACTGTTAAACTTGATATTTGAAAGAACAAATGAGAATAGTACTAATTAACCTTCCTCATTTAAGACCAAATTATTTTTTACAAAGAGTTTATCTGCTGAAGACCAATTAAAAAAGTAGAAGGTTGAAAGGACTGCCTACCGTAGTCACCCTGCCTCCGCCATTAGCAACCTGCTTGTAGTAAGGTGAACCCGAGAGAACTCTCCAAGCAGACAGGCCGCAGCGAGCAGCTGTTGATGTGCCTACTTCAGCTTCGCATCCAGCTACCAGTAAAAGTCTAAACAGGAGGAAAATAAAAAGAAATCAAATACAAATAAGCATAATGAAGAGCACAGACAGCTTTGCGAGGACAACTAAAATTGCTACATGGTAAGCCTAGAAGGTTAGCATTTTAGACAAAAAAAACCCAAGTGGTTTCTGAACTGGAATGTCCCTTTCACTTGTGCAGAAGTAAACCTTAAACACATTGAGGCACCTGAAACTCAGATGGGACCCAAGAAATGAGGGGAAAAATGTCAACGTTGGCAATGGCACTCCAAAGAAACTGCCTGTGTAACAATAAGCATTAACAAACAGATGTGTAGCTTCACCCAGACACACAGGTATTAAATTACAGAAGAGTACTGATGCAGTGAGGATGCTACTCCATCGTGCCAGAAGGAAAAGATGGCTGTGAGTCCCGGGAGTAGGCAGAGCGCCACACAGCAATGGCTACTCTGCAGCGCGTTAGCTACACGTTATAAACCAGTTAGCAGTTGGAGACCAGTTATCAACAGGGCAGACACCTTAACGTATACTCAAAGTTAAAAGATGTTACTAGATGAGCACTATATAAACTAAGCTAGTTAATAATGAAACTCAAAAAGCCAAGACTTTTAAAGTCAAGTTAGGGGCTGAAGCAGTAGCTCAGTGGTTACAGCAGTTGGCTAGCATACACAAGGATTCAAACCCCAGCACCACATACACAATTGTCAGAAACAAATCCCAGATGAAAAAATAAAGTTGATTCTCTCCCTCCCTACATTTAAAAAAATAAAGTCAAGTTAGGCTCATTACATCTGGCAGGGAGCTATGTAACTGACATCATAATCGCTTGTCTAAAAAAAAAAAAAGGTTTGAAAGTTTTGAGACATTAAAGGAAACACTTCAAATGTGAGTTATCTGTTGTTCCCAATGACAGACCTGATACAGCTAAGCCATGAACTTCTTGTTTAAAAAAAAATTAAGTTTCTTCTTTTCTAGTAACAACCTACTACCTACAAAACAACTTCCAAGCAGAAGTTTCCTTGTCCATGTCCACATGCGGCTGTCCCCACGGCATCTCATTGCCCCACCTGACCAAGCACTGAATCAAATCCCTTTACATCCAAGTTTACAAAACACCTATCACAAGGCTCCTCCTGTTCCACAGAAGAGGATACACTTCATTATATGATTTACCTTTACTTAGGCCATACTCAGAGGAAAACCCAAACTTGAAATTTTTTTGCACAGAAATTGGAAGAAAACACTTCATAAACTTTAGAGTTGGCATACCCAAAGACTGATGTGTATGGCTATATTAACTAAGCTAACTTTTTAAATTTTATACAATTATAAGTATGAGCACATGATTCAACAACATGAGCACTTCATGTTTCCCCTTCACAGGTACACACTGCCCCAGGGTCATCAACAAGAACACTACTACTGTAGAAAGCAACACCTGGCTTCTGTTCACTTTGTGTGGCAGGCAGAGAAAGCCAGCATACATGAGATGCTCTGCCTTAATCCAGGGGACCTGTGGATACATCATATAAATTAAAAGGTTGAAGACACAACTAATGTTCCCACACAATTGACCTTTATATAGGGAGATTATCTTGGATTTTCCATATGGGCCCAATATAATCACTAGGACACTCAAAACTGATGAAAGGAGGCAGAGGAGTCCATGTCAAAGGTGATATAACACAAGACTCATGTGGCCATTGCTGGTTCTGAAGGTGCAAGGCACCATAATCTAAGGAATCTTGGCAGCTTCTAGAAAGGAATATAGCCCAGCTGGCACATTAATTTAGCCCAGAGTTACCCATTTCAAACTTCTGACCTACTAAAACGTAAGACAGTAAATCTGTTTCATGCCACTTACTACATTCGTAATAACTTGTTAGAGCAGCCATAGAAAAGTAAAATACACCTTGCTTCATTCCCAGACCCAAAACACAGAAGACCTGTGAGGCTCTCATCCCACCAACAGCTCTTCTCTCATTTGATCACTTACGTGCCAACATGTGTTCCTAAACTAAGAAAAAAAACTTATTAGATGTACAAATTTCTGAACTATGTAAAATCCCGAGTGTAACCAGAGAGCTTTATATAACTCAAAACCCCACCATGCCAGATCAGACTGGCTGCAAGAGGGCAAACTCCATTGAGAGCAAGAAATGTAGTACCTGCTTCTACCCTTTCACTCATCCATGCCAGACTGAAGGGTAAGCAAGAAGCAAAATGACAATGCTCACCTTACGATGAACCCCCAGAGGGCAGTTTTGAGACACGAGTACTTCAGCATTCCATGTGCATTAAAAAGAACACGTGTTCACACATGCAAGCAGGCTTGAATGTTCAAGGCAAGGACACTGAGATGACTTCATCCACACACCAGATGAACAGGCAACTGCTGTGTGCAGGGCAGTGAGCACGGATGAGCAAGGTGTGCTCTCTGCATTTCAAAGCTTTTCAACAGGGGGCAAAGAGGGAAAAGGAAGTAGAAACACGGAATTAAGTGGCATGGATGACAGCCAAATTAGTAAATAAGCCAATTGAATTTTTTGGGGGCAGGGGAGAGGGACAGTGAGAGAGACAGAAAGAGAAACAACTTTAGTTTTTCACGTGGCCTTAGTTGCTCCAACACTCAGTTGTGTACGTGGTGCTGGGGTTTGAACCCGGGTCCTCGTGCCTGCCAGGCAAGTGCCGAAACTGCTGAGCCACCACTCCAGCCCCTGAAATCTGAGTTTTCTTCATACATTGCAAGGAATATCAACACCAATTCAAGATGTCATTTTAATCCATTACTTTTTCAAGATACACAATGTTGACTAAGGCTAACCTACAAATGGGGAAAAAAAAAGCAGGCTGACAGTGATGCGTGGGCAAGTAAAATAAACATTCTCCAACATGATCACAGAGCAGGGTTCCAGGGCAACGATGGTCATACAGCGGCCAAGGAAGAGTGAAGTTCCACTGGCACAAACATGCCACTTATATGAAGTCAGGCAATAGGAAAGAGGAGTCTCAGGCCCAACCCAATAGACTCAATGTTAGCTGAACGACCATGAAGGTGAACTTCCAATTCTCTCCTTAAGTAACAGCGTGAAGGTACTGCAGAGACTCATGATTTGGAGATGAGGTATCTCCCAAAGGCTCCTATATATTAACGCAGGAATGTCAATGACTGGATTGTGAGAGCTGTCACCTCATCCGTCCATCCCCGTTTGAACAGACCAAGTGTTAACTAGGCAGGGAGGCGTGACTAGAGGTGCACCTTTCCTGTGGCCCCTTCCCCTGGCTCTGCTTCCTTACTCGGCCATGAGGTGTGTAGTTTCCTCTGCTAGGCCTCTCCCCGTGACCTGCTGCATTAGCTTGGTCCCAGAGCAATCGAGTTGGTCATCTACGGACTGAAACCTCTGAAACTACGAGTACTCAAACTTTCCCTCCAGGTGTTTTCGTCACAGCATGGAAAAGCTCACTGAAACAGAACCATCTTCCCACTAGCCATTTTCAGTCTTGCCATGTTTCAGCAGTAACATGAGAAAATGGGGTGGGAAGGAAAGGGTCATGGCAAAAGGGGTAGAGGGAGGTGGGAGTCACATGATTAGGAAGGCACAAGAAAATGCTACGTCTGGAATGTAGTAAGGGGAGCAAAGTTTATGAGACATGAAGAGAGCAGAAGACCTCGTCTTTATTGGCCTCTCGGTAACTTCAAGATGACAATTCCTCTTCAATTAACCTAAATTTCAAGCAGTTTGAAATAAAATCCTATATGAGTATTTCACAGAACTGAACTGATTTAAAGAAACTAGGCAAACGGAAGATTCTCACGAGAGGAAGCATCAACTCTATGCACACTGAGCTGGGCTTTGTGCACCTTGACCTACAAACATGCATCATACCTTTGCATCATGAAGACATACTCCTTTAAATTTGACTATTAAAATTTAAAACCTCCATTTATAAAACAGCAAATCATACACTAAGGTTATCTAGAAAACGTAAAACAGTGTATTAGTAGAGAAAATTTATAAAATCTTCCAATGGTCCAAAAGAAAAATGGACAAATAAATAATGGCAATACCCCAGAGCAATGCAAAGAACAATGCAGATTAGAAAAGATTTGCACCAACTCCCCTATAGAATGTTTAGGGACAAATCAACTCAAGCTGCAAATGACTGCAGCTGAAAATGTTTAGGGACACACTAACCCTTTAATGAAACTGCATTTACAGTGTAAAGACAAATGGAAATGTAATTGGAAGGTCCCACATCAAAAATTATAGCTGCTTCTATACACGAAAACAAGGATGCAGCAGAAAATTGTACTCTTATTTTTAGATCTTCATGTACATATAAGCACACAGATCTACATGTACACATACATTTAGAAAAAAACGATATGTAAATTATAGTAAGTACTTTGGAACATATTATTCTAACTTCAAAAAAGAATTATCAAGACACTGTCTCACATTAGATACGTAAGTTTCTCAAATTAATGAAGTCCAAAAGATAAAAGTTTAGTGAATTGGCTTTAACATTTTGTATCAACCCACAAATCTAATCCAACGCTGAAAAGAAAATTGACACATAATGTGCTTTGTGACATGTTTTTATATTAATGATTATACATTCAGCATTTTATAATTCCTGAAATATTTTGGCAGAAATTAAGTGCACAAACAATGTAGAAAACAACTTATATCATTAATATTTTGTTATTGTATTAAGTTCCTCCAGCAGAAGTGTTTACATCAGTGGTAACCAGTTAGCGCTTAATTTCAGAATAGCATGTTGAGGCAATTTATTTTGGCAGGGAGGGTGAAGGCAAGGGAACTCAGGGGAAATTTACCACTGAGCCACATCCTTTTTTTTTTTTTTTTTTGAGACAGGGTCTTGCTAAGATACTTCTGGCCAAGGCTGGCCTCAAACTTGGATCCTCCTGCCTCAGCCTCCCAAGTTGCTGGGATTACATGTATGTACCACTAGGATTACCAGGCTAATTATTTCTATTTTTAATGAGCGTATAAACAAAGTAAAGCAATTTCTGGAGCATAAATATGTGGCAATTAACAAAACTATCCTTAGCAAAAGGAAAAGAAAAAAGGTTGGGCTATCTTTCAGGATAATCTTCAACCTCACATTCTGTGGAAAACAGTAAAAAAATATCATGGGTCTTGGAATCAGGGTAACAAGTTCTGATACCTTTGCTAAAAATTAACTATGTAATCTTGAGACATTCCCCTCACTCCATTAGTAATTACTATACACTAATGATGTACTACGCAATGAGGAATACCCGAAGCAACATTCTACTAGGTCATTTCTAATTCTCCTTGGAATTAATCTGCAGTGTAACACTCACCACTCCCAGTTCACCAGCATGCGATATACCGCTCGGGAGGCACAGCCTTTGATATGTACTCACGAGGGAGTCTATCTGAGCCTGGCCCACTACAGCCAAAGTAGCTCGCACAGGTCCTGGCAGAAACCTCTGCAGTAGGCACAGAAGAGCCCACGAGGCATGCTGACTGCACAAGAGGTCAGGGAAGGCTTCACAGGGACACACCAGTGAAAGGTTCACCCATGAAACCATTTCCCAGCCAGGTGAGGGTGACGTGAAAAGCACTCCACGCCAAGGCAAGCGATGCATAGGGGCACGGAGCCGCGTCCATGAAAGCTGTGTTCAGACAAACGCTGTGAGTGCTTCTAGCTCCTGAAGGACAAGCCGGAGGAACAGGACCAAGTTCAGATGCGGCCTTGCAATACAAAGATCGTGCTCAGTTCCTGGGTACCTACATTCTACCTCCTTTAAATTATTTAAATCATATAATATCATATCCCTGTTTCTAAACTTGGAGTCATTTGTGGACAAATACTGTGTCCAGTCCATCTTTGCATCCTTTACAATATTTGCTACTGTTTTACTCATTTATCTGGGCACTGTGTTAAAAGAACTATAGCTACACTAAGTTAGACAGTCCTTGTCCTTGGCTTAACCTCTCTAGGTTTTATTTCTCCCACTTGAGAAACGAAGGGAATGAACCATGATGGATGAGGTCTGTTACAGTGCTGGTACTCCATGAATCTAAAACTCAAAGCAGGAAAGCCGTTAGCGGACAAAATAAACCGAGTGACACATCGTGCGTGCACATGCACACACCCACCAATTAAATGAGAGAATAACGACAGAGGTCAGAGGAACAGAGGCAATAGTACAGAGGTGGTCAAAGCTTTCACAAAAAAAAAAAAAAAATCACACAGGACCCAAGCCCCTAAGCATCACATCACATGTGATGCTAATGGAATGAAAGTTACACTAAAAATGGATGCCAATAAAAATTCAAAATAGCTTAAGAAATTATTGGTTCTCCAATCTAATAATTGTTGAAACAATCTGCCATCTAGTGGCTTAAAAGTCCCTCAAACCCAGGAATTTAGTTTGAAATCGCAAGCACTTCTATGTGCTATCCAATGAGGATGCTTAAGTCATACAAGAGGAAGGAAGGAAAAGGGGAATACTCCATGCCCCCAAAATTTTAAATGCTTAAAAGGTTGGGGGTATGGCTCAGCAACAGCACATGCCCTTAAGCTGTGTGAGTTCCTGGGTTAGATCCCACCAGCACAAAAAAAATGTTTAAACACCAGGTTGGTAAGAGTATGGGCTCAAAAAACGTTACCTAATACTTCAGAGATAGCAGCCCATCCTCTTTGGAAAAGCAAATAATTTTATTTTAGTATATCCTAAACGTTGTTTACTAGATACATCAAGTTAGTTTAATAATTTAAATTCTGGGCTGGAGCAGTGGCTCAGCAATTGTGGCACTTGCCTGGCATGTTCAAGGATGAGGGTTCGAAACCCAGCATCATGTACACAACTAAGTGCTGCAGCAATGAAAGCCACATGAAAAAGTAAAATTGTCTTTCTCACTGTTCCTCTCAAAAAAAGTAAGTTCTGCTTACATTTACTAAAGAATAAAGAGAAAACACATAACCATCAATCTTTAAGCAGCAACTCTCAAACTTCAAAATCACTGGGCTTCTTAAGCAGCAGGAACATTCCCCTCCAGAGCCTCATTCAGTAGGCCAAGGGTGGAGTCCAGGAATGTGCACTTCTAATAACACCCCCAGTGACCTTCAAGAACCAGCCCCGAGATCCCACTGTATCACATTACACTTGGATAGATCATCTGGGTTCCAGAAGACATAGCTCACTAACCAAATTATGACATTCGACTAGTTAGTGAATATGTGCTTCAGAATGATTACAGAAAATCAATTTTATTGAGTGATTATTAAAGACAAAAATAGGAATTTTCTTAGGCTGCTTAGTTCACCATGGAAACCATTCTCTTGGCAATTTGATCATAAGGCATTTAGTACAGTTACAAGTAAGCAGTGCCAGGCTATCAATTCCTTAAAATACTTAGAACCAACAATGGTAGAAAAGTGAAGTCCAATAGTCCTTACTTCGCACAGACTCGGCAGATCTGGACCACATTCAGGCTCTAAGACGGCATGGAATAGGCATCAAATGATTTCTCAAGAAGAACAGATCATGAATATTTCAACCTCTGTGGGCCACACAGTCACTTTTAACAACTATTCACTTATCGCATAAACAAACACTATGTTTTAAAAAGTGACAGTATTCCTGTAAAATTTTAAGGGCACTGAGATTTGAATTTCATGTAATTTTCATGTGTCAAAAATATTTGAGGATTTTAATATATAAAAAATGAAAAATAAAACTCTTAAAAACATGCCATACTGGGTCCACAGGCTATAGTTGCCAACCACTTATACATAGAAAATCTCACCAGGCAGGGGAATCAATGACATGACCAGATAGGCTATCTTGGGATAGTTTCAGAAGCCTCTGGGAGCTCCAGTTTCTCCATGTACACAAGAGCAACTGTGATACCTCATCACAGAACTGTGACAAGATTCAGCATGTCTAAGTATTGGGTGACTAATAAAGGCTCTATAACTTTCTATTACAATTTTAACTTCAATGGAAGTCAACCAAATATTGAAGGAGTTTAAAATTTGCACGGTACTGTGCCAACACTACTAAGTTATATAGTTTATAAGGGAGCCAAGTCTTCCCTGCCCTCATGGAGTTTACTGTCTTAAGACTAGAATTTCAGCTAAGAAAACTTTAGGGGATAAAAACTTTTAGGCCTTCCAGTCAACAGTTTTTTTAACCTTAGCTCCTAAATTTTAATTCTTCCAAAGTTGGGATTTCATTTACTCAATGTATTTTAAGGCTGGGTACGTGCCTATAATCCTAGCGGCATGGGCGGATAGGATTGTGAACCTCCTGGACCACAAGTTCAAAGCCAGTCTCAGCAACTTAGCAAAACCTTGTCTCAAATATTTAAAAATGGGGTTGGGGATGCAGCTCAGTGGTTAAGTGCACCTGGGTTAGCTCCCAGTACAAAAAAAAAAAAAGGTTTTTGAGAAGGTTCTATTTACTGAAAGTAGAGCCATCGGTAACAGATAAAGTTTCTGCCCTCATGAAGTCTACATTGCAGTGCAACAGACCAACAGGTGCAGTGTCTGAGACCAATGGAAGCTTAGATTCAGGAATGGGAGCTACAGACTACAATACAAAGTCAAGGTCAAGGGGTACAGGCCATGAAATTACAACACAGGACTAGAACAACTTTGCAACAGACGCATCAGATAAAGATTTAAGACACTATCAAACCCATTTACTCCCAAAAGCCCTTACCAATCACCTCTTAACTGATTGGAAGGACATTTGAGCACCTATCTCCCTGTTAGGTGAATTTCAATAGAAGTCTTCATACAAAAGTAAGTGTCATAGTATTAGCTTCTATGCCCTAGTTTATTCTTTGTTTTGGGGCGGGGGTGTTCTGGGGATTGAACCCAGAAGCACTTTACCACTGAGCCACACCCCAGCCAATTTTATTTTGGGAACAGATTTGCTAAGTTGCTCAGCATGTCAGTTGCTTAAGACTGCCATCAAAACTAATCCTCCTGCCTCAGCCTCCAAAGTTACTGGTATTACAGGCACAGCACACCTCACAAAGCTTTTAAAGAACAAACATATTTCAAGAAATATAAGAATGTATGAATTCAAAGATGATGGTGACTAGAAGGAGAGCTGCATATACCATCTGTCCATGAAGCAAGACACCAACAGCAGGAGATATGCCTTTCTGCAAGGTGGATGAATGGCAAAATTTCACCAAGACTCAGTAGACAAAGTAGAGACTCACGCTTCAATACATTAAGAAAAAAACCACACAGGGGCCAAGCAGCTCTGGTTGCAAGGATTACCACTCAGCAGTTATGCTGATGATTCCGCAAAAAGAAGGAAGAAAACACAGGAAGGAGAAACTGGCACAGAGAACCCCGGTACGGAAGGGCTCCAGAGTTCCTCAGCGGAACCCAGGGTTTGCATAATAAGTACACAACAGACAAGCCACTAAACTGGTTGCAGAGATCACCTTCTTGAGGAGGGTGATCCGAGCAGATGCTACAAGAACTGAGTTCAGGTCAGAACCTGCCCCTTGTGCTGAACAATTGGCCACTGACTACCCCAGGAACCCTGAGTTCTAACTGCCTCAGGCCCCTTTGTTTGGGGCAAAGACTGTTCCGGGACTTGCTCGTTCCTGGCAGGAGTGTGCCTCTCAGGCCCTGCGAGTTTGGTACAGAGACTGCCCCAGGAGCCAAGAGTTCAAGGAGGCTACTCTCCAAGGATCCACAAGCTCTCCTCACAGCTGCCCTGGGGTCCTAGCTGAAGTGGGACAGGAATCTGGGCAGAACACAAAGGAGCCCAGGGTCTCACTCAAAAGGCAGCATTCACAGGAAGCAGTGAAGCTCCACAATACTAGGACTCCTCGGAATCCGACTTCCAGCTGAGACCAGCAAAACCCCAGCCCTCCAGCAACTTCACCCTGGAAGTGCCTTCATCCAGGAGCTGCAGGTGATCGTCTACCCCTACTATTTTGACCACCCTGGTGGAAACAACATATAATCTTCCCCACTTTCCAGGAAGACTTTTCTTCTTGTTTCTTTTGTTCTGTTGTCCTTTGTTGTGTTATTTGTATCTGTTCCTGCAGAGCAGCACCTTTTGTTTCCATGCTGTATAGTCTCCAGGTAGTGAGCTTCTCTGCTACCCCTTCTTGCCTTTCTTCTGGCAACAGCTGAACGTTATTCCTCCCTCTCTCATCCTCCCCTGGTCATTATTCTTCCCCCCCCCCCAAATCATCAGAATATCCTATATCTCCACTCTTGCCGTTCTTGCTGCAAATTCTCAAGTTTCTCTGCCGTCCTATATTTCCTTTGCTCTCAAGACTTTTTCCTTACCTAGGGAGGTAGGGAAATCTGAAGTTAATGACAAACTTGATAATGCTTGGTTGCTTTTAAAACCCAGTTATAGTCTGACAGTTCTAGCCAAAGATAGTACTAATCCATCTACTCCTCTCATAGGAGGTAATTAACATTCACACAAGGAACAACGCGTATGCATTGGCTGTACATATTGACTGTTTTCCCTCATCTCATGAGCTATTGGAAGCATAAAGGTCAATAATAAATCACAGTTGGGGAGCCAGCCATTGAAATCTACTCTCCAGATTGTACCCCTGCCCAAATAAGAGAGATAAAAACCCCACAACCAATCAACAAAGTTCCAAGGTGAATGACTAACCAGTCAGAGATCTCAGGCCCCACTCCCTGACACTGACAATGAGGAAACAGGGAAACAGTTCTCAAAACCACAATTCCCCAGACAAGGATTCCATGGATAGGCTCCTGGATGAAAACTTAGAAAAAGGTAACAATTTGATTATTAAAATGATCAAAGAATCAAAAGATTTATGGGAATAAGAGCAAATACAGGAGCTGAAATACCAATTTTAGTAAAGAATTAGAGAGTGATAAAAGCAGCAGCAAAGGTCTTAGAATTGAAAAACACAGTCAACCAAATTAAAGCACATTGGAAGACAATAAGAGTAAACCCATTAGAAAATATAACTTCAGATCTTAAAGAACATCGCAGAAGGAAGACAGACTGAATAAACTTAAATGCACCGAAGAAAAAAAAAAAAAACACTGATCATGATCAGAATACTACGATGTATGGGATGAATTCAAAAAATAACCAGAGTAACTGCGAAAAGGGAGTACATTAAACAGCCATAAAGTGCCTTCTCAAAGAGATAATCCAATTTCCCCCGTATCAGAACCAGATACTCACATTTAAGAGGCCAATAGGACACTAAATAGATCTAACCAAATTAGAAACTCAACGAGACACATATTAGAAATGAACAGAAAACAAGGCAAGAATATTAAAAGCAGTGAGAGAAAACACACCAAGTTACATTCACAGGCGACCCAATAAGGATCACCAAGGATTTCTCAAATTAGACCACAAAAGGACAGCGTATAATATTTTTCCAACATTCTAAGAACATAATTGTCAGCCAATAATACTATACCCAGCAAAACTCAGCTTCAAATTTGATGGGGAAATAAAAACTTACCACATTAAGACAAAATTAGCAACATCCATCAACACAAAACCAGCCCCACAGAGAAAATGCAAAAAAATCTCAGAGGAACAAGCAAAAAACTCTGAAAGCCCACAATCAGATAAAGTCAATAAAACAACTCACCAAAAGATATCCAAGATGGCACAAAATATAGCAAAAGTCAACTGCCAGGGAAGCAAAAAATCACATGTCTGTGGTAACACTGAATGTAAATGGACTCATTCAATGCCCCAATCAAAAGACAATTAGACTAGATCAAAAGCCAAAATCCAACAATATGCTGCTTACAGGAGACTCATCTCAAAGCCAAAGATAAAACACAGCCAAAGATACAGCCACAGATACAAGGTAAAAGGTTAGGGGAACCTACCATGCTTACACCCCAAAAAAGAATACCAGTGTCACATTACTCATATCTGACAAAAGTTTTTGACCAAAAATTACATCTCAGGTAAGGGACCACCACATCAAGAAGTTGTAACCCACAGTTAACATTTCTACACCAAACTCCCAAGTTCCCAAAGATAAACCAATTACAGATTTCAACACAATACTACTGGGGGACTTTAATACACCCTCTCACCAATAGATAAAAGAAAAAAAGGTCTCCAGCCCCAATAACTACGAATCAGATGAACCAAACAGACATTTACAGGATCTTCTACCGCCAGTCAGCTGAGTTTACCTTTTTCTCACCAGCCCATGGAACCTTCTCCAAAACACATCTCTTACTCCACAGAGTATTTATATTTAGCAAATACAAAAAAGTTGATATAATCCCACGTATTCCATCAGACTAAATGGTATACTAGCAATTAACAAGAGAAACAAAATACACAAGTACATGGAGATTGAATAATACCCTTTAAATGAAGAGTGGAGCAGAGAGGCAGAAACCAAGAAATTCTTGGAAATGAAGACACAACCTATCATAACCTGGGATACAGTATGAAAGTTTTTTTTTTTTTCTTTTTAAACGAGAAGGACAGTGTCCGGAGCAGTGGCTTAGTGGTTACGGTGCTTGCCTGGCAAGCGCAAGTATGCAGGTTCAAACCCCAGCACCACATATAGAGTTTCCAAGCAACAAAAGCCACATGAAAACCTAAAAATTCTTTGTCTTTTTAAAAAAAAAAAAAAAAAAAAAAAGGGGGGGGGGGGGGTAGACAGTGACAGAACGATTCAACTTTATTCAGTTTTTCCATGCGACTTTCATTGCCCTGACACTTTACATTGCACATGGTGCTAGGGTTCAAACCCACGTACTCATGCATGCCAGGCAAGAGCCATAACTGCTGAGCCACCACTATAGTCCCGGTGAAAGCATTTTTGTACCCAGTTATTTACAATTGTATAAATTGTAATACATGTAACAATTTACCATGTTAAAAAGCCATTTTTAAGTGTACAGGTCCTTAGTATTAAATACTTTCATAATGCTGTGCAGCCAGCATCACCATCCATCTCTAACTCTTCATTTTATAAAACTACACATTAGCACTAACTCCCCATTCCCTCTCCCTGCAAGCACCAAGCAACAACCATTCTACTGTCTGTATAATTTGACTCCTGTCTCAAGTCACCTAGAGTCTTGCCAGCTGAGGTGGCACATGCCTGTAATCCCAGCCACTCAGGAGGCTGAGGCACAAGAATGTGTTCTCATATTCTCAAGGTTCGCCCGTACATAGCATATTGCAGAATTTCCGTCCTTTTTAAGACTGAATAATATCACACTGTATGTACATTTTGTTCGCCTACTCATCCTTTGATGTACACTTGGGTTGCTTCCATTTTTTTCTTGCTTCCACTTTTTAACTATCATGAATAACAGAACATGGGTTTACAAATATCTCCTTTGAGTATCTGCCCAATGAAAGCATTCTTAAGAGGTACATTTACAGCACTGAGTGCTTCCACCAAAAACAGAACGCCCAAATGAACTTAGGATACACATCAAATCTTAACAGAAAGAACAATCCAATCCCAAATCCAGTAGAAAACAGGAAATAACCAAGATCAGAACCAAAACCAATGAACTTGAGTATAAAACAATACAATCAAAGTGTTGGTTTTTTGAAAAAATAACATTATCAGGCCCCTAGCCAACCTCACCAAAAGAATGAAGTGAAGCAAAACCATATCAAATGAAAACAGAGACATCATCAATGACTCATCCGAAATCCAGAGGATTATCAACTATTCTCCAAGTTGGAGCGTCTAGAGGAGAGGGACAAACACACAGCCATATACAACATCCCCAAAATAATGCAGGAAGAAATTGAACAGCTCAACAGACCAGTATCAGGTAGCAAAATTAAAACAAAGTCCTTCAAAAACCAAAAGCCAAGGACCTGATGGATTCTCAACTGAGTTCTAGATTTTTAAAGAATTAACCCCTCTCCTAAGCTATTCCATGATATTGAAAGTGATGGAACCATCCCCAAACACTTTGAGGCAACTCATAACCTTGATACTAAAACTCAATGAAGACACATAGATGCAAAAATCCTAAAAATCCAAACAAACCACATCCAAAACACATCAGAAAGATATCACAATCAAATGTACTTCATTCCAGGAATTTAAGGTTGCAACATATGAAAATCAATAAATCCAATTCACTTAGAAATAAAGACAAACCATATGATTATCTCAATTGATGCAGAACAGGCCTTTCAGAGACTCCCACATCCATGTATGCTCAAAATTCTTGAGAAGACAGGATCAAAGGAACTTACCTTAATTTTGTCAAGGCCATTTATAGCAAGTACCCACAACAAATATTATACTAAATGGGGAAAACTGAATGCATTCCCAGTAAACTTGGAAAGACAAAGCTGTCTACTCTCACCACTCTTATTTAGAATTTGAAACCCTATCCAGAGCAATCAGACAAGAGAAGGAAATCAAAGGGATTAAAGTAGGAATAGAGGAAGTTGAACCATGTTTGCCAACAATATGATCCTATACCTAGAAGATCCAAAGAAGGTCTATGAGAAGACTTCTAGAGCTTATAAATGAATTCAGCAAAGAGGATACAAGATCCAAAAATCAATAGCTTTCCTATACTTCAACAGCAATTTTGAAGAAATCATGAAATCTGTCCTATTCCCAATAACCTCAAAAATAAAATGCTTGTGAATTAATCCAACCAAGGAAGTAAAAGACCTTTACAATGAAAATTATTGAACACTGAAGACCTGAGAAGATGGAAAGACATCCCATGTTCTTGGTTGGGCAAAATATAGTTAAAATGGTCATTCTGCCAAAAGCTCTGTAAAGATTCAATACAATTCCCATCAAGATACCAATTCCATTCTTCATGGATACAGAAAAAAATCACTTCTCAAATTCATTTGGAACAAGCAGTCCAGACTAGCCAAACACTGTTAAAAAAGGAGGGACTGCAACTCTTGACCTGAAATTATACTATAGAGCTGTAGTAATAAAAACAGCATGGTATTGGTACTGTAATAGGCAAGACCACCAATGGAATAGAAAACACAGACTAACAAACCTTTAACCATCTGATATTTGAGAAAGGGAGCAAAAATATAGCTTGGAGAAAGACAGCCTTTTCAACAAATGGTACCAGACAAACTGGACAGTCATACAAACAACTGAAGTTAGACCTTTACTTCTCACCCTACACCAAAAAAAAGTGAAAATGGATCAAAGAACTAAGGATTAAACCAGCAACCACACATTAGAAGAAAAAATAGTAACACCCTGCCATATTTGTGTGGGCACCTTCTTCCTTAACTCCTATAGCGCAAGAATTACAACCAAGAATGAGTGAGATTCCATTAAACTGAAAAGTTTCCGCATAGCTCAAGAATTAGTCAAGAGTGTCAAGAACGAACCTCCAGAACGGGAGAAAAGCATGGCCTGCAATTTCTATGACAGGGGCTAACACAAAGAATATACGAAGAACTCAAAAAGCTTAACACCAAAAACAAACACTCCAATCAATAAATAGGCTACGAAACTAAACCAAACCTCCCAGCAGAGGACATCAAAATTACCAAAAGATATGAGAAAGTGTTCTACATCACCAGCAACCAGAGAAATGCAAATCAAAACTGCACTAAGATTCTACCCCAGAATGGCAAAAATATGAACAACATGATGTTGAGGTTGTGAGGAGAAAGGAACACTAACACTGTTGGTGGCTTTGTAAACTGGTAAAGCCACTCTGGAAAGCAGTTTGGGGACTCCTCAAGTAGGAACCCAACCACCATATAACCCAGCTATCCCATTCCTAGGTATTTTACCAGATGAGCTAGAATCAGATTACATTAATAGTTACATCTATGTTTATACAGCAGCTCTATTTACAATAGAAAGGTTATGGAAATAACCTAGATGCCCTTCACTGGGTGAATGGATCCTGGATCGAAAAACAGGAACGATATACATGCACATACACACAATGTTCTACTCAGCTATTAGAAAGAATGGTATCACGGCTTTTGTAGGTAAGTCGACAGCAAAGGAAAAGATGCTTAGTGAAAGAAGCCAAACCCAGAGACTTAAGGGTCGAATATTTTCTCATATGCGGAAGCTAAAGTTAAACCTAAGAAAGGACAAAAGTTAGTCAGATTTATTTAATCTGAAGCAACACACGAGCTGTAGGGACTAAAGCTATGGAGGGAGAGGGGGAAACAGAGGAGGACGACAGAAGCCAGGTAACAAATATGTAGAGTACACGACTCCCATGAGAGCCCCCAAATATAACTATGCAGGCAGTAATACATTAAGTTCAAGGTTTAAGTTACATGTGTAAGGTCATTTATATCTGTAACGTCACGAAATCAAGCAGTGAGGGAAGGAGGGGAAATTCTAGACAAGAATTACGTTTGATCAACTCTGTCAATACATGTATGTGAACCAACAAATCTCTTCATTATGTGACAATGCTCAATTAAATTTGTCTAAAATTATCTAGAACAATGACTAGCAAACTACAGCCAACACTCCACACCAAATTTGGCCCACTAGACTATGTTCCACACTGGAACAGTCACACTCATTTACCTGGCAGCTTTCACACTACACTGTGAGCTGAATAGCTGCAACAAAGACTGCCACATGGCCTGCAAAGTCTGAAACATCTGGCTCTTCGCAGAAAGTGTACCTACCTACCCACCGGTGGTCTCCAGCAAAGAAAACGGCATGAGGGGAGCACAGGGAGATTACAAAGCTTCAATGCTCATTGAGGAAGTCGTGTCTTCATCCCAAAGCCTAAAGAAAAAGATTCTCAAGCACAACAGTTGATTAGATGCTCAAATACAAGTCCATATTCTTTTCTGGCAGAATTGAAAACAAATTAAAAGAGGGTCAAAGTGGAAGTAGGAAGCTTCCACCACCACCACCCCCCCAGTAGAGGTTGAACCCAGGGCCTCCTGCATGCTAGGCCAGCACACTACCACTGAGCTGTGCCCCCAGCCTGCAGAAAACATTCTTGATAAGTAGACTGGATAAGAAGTCGTGAGTGCTTGAAGGAAGAAAGACAATGGACAAGGTGGAAACTCCCTTTAGAGATACACCTAATACTGGGGTTCATCTGGACATACTTATAGAAGTACAGAATTTGTCCAGGACAACCCCCAGTATAACCTCTTTCTCTCCTCCTTCCCCGTTCCCCTTCTATTGATCTATTAATAGTTTAATTAGTGCATTCATATACACGAAAGTGAGATTCACTGTTGTATATTCATGTTTATCTAGAAAATTTTGACCACATTCATTCGTTTTGTCCTTTCTTCCACACTGTCCCAACCCCCACCTCCACTGATTTTCATGGCATTCTTCCCACACCCATTTTCTTTTTCTCATTTCCATTCTATTTTCATGGCATTCCTCCCCACACCCTTTTATTTCTGTTCTATTTTCATGGCATTGTTCCCCACACCCATTTTTTTCTCTCATTTTAGTTTATTTCCACATTTGAGAAAGCACTTGATTTTCTGGGTCTGATTTATTTCACTCAGCATGATGTTCTGCATTCCATCCACTTACAACCAATGTCCTAATTTTTTCACGGCTAAATCTCCACTGTGTATATATCACATTTTCTTTATTCAATCATCTGTTGACAGACTCCTACACTGGTTCCATACCTCAACTATTGTGAATCATGCTGCTGTAAACAATGATGTGGCTGTGTCCCTATAGGAGAATGGTATGTATCCAAAAGATGCAAAATCAAGGAGTGGGACAGCTGGATCCTATGGTGGTTCCATTCTTACTTTTTAGAACTCTCCGTACTGCTTTACAGTGGTTCTAATTTGCAGTCCCATCAACAATGTGTGAATGTACGTTTCCTCCCTACACCCTTGCTATCTGTATTTGAGTAGCATCTTTTTAGCTCTTTTGCCCATTTATTAATTTTTGGTGTTAAGTTTGAGTTCTTTATATACTCTGGATATTAATCCCCTGAGGAACCTCCCATTCTGCAGCCCTCTCCATGCTTTTTGTTTCCCTCGCTATGCGGAAGCTGTTTAATTTGATGCCATTCCACTTACTGGTTCATGGTTTTACTTTCTGCGCTTAGGAGTACTGTTAAGGAAACTCATACCTTTTCAACATGTTGGGAGTATTGATATTACATTTTCATCTAGCAGTTGCACAAGTTTCTGGCCTCAGTTTCTGGATTTCTGATCCTCTTGACTTTTGTGCGTATAGCAAAGGATCTAGATGCATTCTTCTACATGTGGATCAAGATTCCCAGCACCATTTGTCAAAAACTTTTCAACACTTTCTTTTGGCAAGTCTGTTGAGTATCAGATGACCATATCTATGAGTGTCTGTGTACCAGTCCATTGGTCTTCAGTCTGTCTTGGTGCAGTACCATATTGTTACTGTAACTATAGTATAATTTTGGGTCCAGTACTGTGGTACCTCCACTACTCTTCTTGCTCAGGACTGCTTTGGCTATTTTGGGTCTCATTCTTCCACATACTTTTAGAACTGGTTGTTCTACCTCTGTGCCAAGTTATTCTCATTTGAGGAAACATTTAAGACAGAAAAGAATCAAGGCTAGAAGAACAAAGAATGAGTTGAGTTATCTGAAGTAAATCTCTGGTTTGGTCCTCAAATTAACATTTGTAAACGGAAAAAGCAGGTGTGGATAGAATGATGAATACAATTAGAATATAAGATGAGGTGCTTGTGAGCCATTCAAGAAAGATGCTGTGAAGCAAGCAGGTGTTAAGTAGCTCTACAACCCAGGAGTGATTTCTGGGATACAAATGTGGGAGACATCACATCCATTTAAGTGGTTAAAAACTAAGTTGGGGGCTGGAGTGCGGCTCAGCAGTTACGGCACTTGCCTGGCAAATGCGAGGACGCGAGTTCAAACCCCAGCACCACATACACAACCCAGTGTCTGAGCAATGAAAGTCACATGAAAAACTAAAGACTGCTTCTCTCTCTCCGTCTCCTCTTTAAGTTAGATGGGTTTCCATAAGAATATACACACAAGGAAAAAATTATAGTTGAACGATTTCACTGAAACACTACAATAACTAAGTTCAGCAAGGTTGGGGATGTAAGATCCTATATATATCTATCTATATATATATCTCTATATATATATCTCTATATATATATCTATATATATATCTACTTTTATATACTAGCAACACACTCACAAAAGAGCCCCTACCCACCTGAGGTGCCGGCCCAGGACTCTGCTTGTCCAGAACTCTTCTGGGCCAGGTCAGCCATACACCCAGGATAGACCCAAGGAGGAAACCCGCCCTGAACTTCTCCCACCCAACTGATGCTAGCCCAAGCCTCTTCCGGTCCTGCCATGCACGAGCCCAGGACACCCCTAGGTAGGTAACACACCTGAAGTAGTCCCCACCCAGGTGATGCTTGACATGCAAGCCCAGGCCTCTTCTGGTGTGGACACAGCATATACCCAGATCAGCCCAGAATTGGAACCCCTGTCCTATGCAGCCCCCTCCCAGCTGAAGATCCAGCACAGGCCTCTTCTGGTCCAGGCCTGGAACTGACTCAGGACAGCCCCAAGAAGAATCCCACCTGGAAAGACCTTGCCCACCAGATACCAGCCCATGCCTCTCATCCAAAGCCCACCAGGCACACAGGACATCCCTATGTAGCACTCCCACTCAGAAAAGCCCCCCACCCAGCCTACATGCCAGCGCAGGCATTTCCAGGCTTGGTAGCCATCCAAGATACCTAGAGGACTCCCACCCAGAGCAGCCCAGCTGCATCACATACCACCAGGTCCACATAAATTGTGCCTATACCTGCCACCAAGGAATCTTAGGTTCCATGTGGCCCGTAGGCCAGCCTATTCAGGTACAACCTGATCTGAGTCCCTATGAACTAATTATGCACCCTACTGCTACACTTCAACCATCTAACAGGCCACCCCAAAACCCCAACAGGTTCCAGATCAGCACCTTTGAGCCTAGATCCAAAAGGTACACAAAACAAGGCTCTAAGGCAGAAGCAGTTTTCTCGAAGAAGGTAGTCAAAGGGGTAGTGTCTGACCCAACATTTTGACTTGCAAGGAAGAACCACCTGGAGACTTGCCTTGCTTACCTGCAAAGAATCTCAATTCAGCAATCCAGAAGCTCTTCTAAAAGAAAACCAGAAAATATTTGCCTCAAACCCGCAAAATCACCTAACTAGGAGCCCATGGATATGAAGTGGGATGAGAATTTATAAGAATTTATTTTAGTAGTCAGATCATGGATAAACTAAGATATAATGAAGGAACTGAGACAAGAGATGAATAACTACTATCATAGAAATAGACATACTGAGAAAGGAATTAACAGCTGAAATCTTCAGTTAATCACATTAGAGGAACAAAGGAAGAATTGAATACACTAACTTCTATGGAAAACAGAACCTCAGCTCTTGAATGAACTTCCAAGAATGAGAACAGGCTGAGTAAGCTTGGGCATAGAGATGACAAAAAAAATAAACACACAACATGAGCATTTTCAACATGTCTGGGATCAAAGAATCTTAGAGAAATTGGGATACATGAAGAAATTGAAATGCAAATGACAAAATTCTCAAAGAAAACTTGCCCCATATTAAAATAGAATTAGGGGGCTGGAGCAGTGGCTCAGCAGTTGTGGTGCTTGCCCAGCATGCCCAAGTATACAGGTTCAAACCCCATACCCAGATGCACAAGTGTCCATAATGAAGGCCATGTGCAAAACTCAATGAAAGTTGATTCTCACTGTCCTCTTTGAAAAAAATAGAATTAGATACGCTCATCCAGGAAGCATGAAGGACACCCAATAGAAGTAATCAAAAGAAACTTACCAAGACACATCACATTCAAAATGTAGAACACGGAAACAAAGGGAAGAATATTAAAAGCTGCAGGAGAGAAACGCCAAATCACATTCACAAGCAGACCAGTAACAACCACGTCTGACTGTTCAGCTCAGACTCTAGAAGATCCTGGAAAGAGCATTTGATATTTGAATGACCAAAGCATGCAGCCAACATTATACCCAGCAAAACTCACCTTCAAATTCAATGGAAAAACATTTTAAGATCAAACTTGCAGCATTCATGAATAAACCAGTATCAAAGAATCCTCAAAGATAAACTCCAGATAGAATAAGCAAACACTTCTCAAAACCCACAAATGGAACATTCAATACAAGTACATACTATCAAAAGACAACCAAGAAAGCACAGAAGTCACTAATAAAGCATGTTAACTATGAACCACAACATTACTATGCTAACATTGAATGGTCTCAACATACCAGAAGATACAGATTAGCAGACTGGATCAACAAAATCCAATCTGACAGGAAACCCACCTTCCAGGCAATGACATCCATAGGATTGAGGGTGAGAAGATGGATAAAATATCTACTAGGTATACGGCCCAAGAAAGCAAGCTGGAGTTTTAACGCTAATGTTCAACACAGAAGATTCAAATCAGAAGAAGGCCACTACACCCTAGTAAAGGGAAAAAATACAACAGGAAGATATAACCATAGTAAATACGTACTCTTTACAAAACTCCCAACTGTGTGGAGAAATTACTCCATGACCTGAAACTACCTGTGGTCAACATAATATTACACTAACATTCCTCTATCACCAACAGATCAGCAAAGCAAAAAAAAGAGATCACCAGTCTAAACAATTCCATAAATCAAATGGACATATTAGACATCTATGGAATATCCTACCCAAAACTGGCTTAGTGTATCATCTTAGCAGCACATGGATCCTTCTCCAAAATAGATCATATTCAAGTTCACCAAGGAAATCTCAACATAAAGTAGATATTATCCCTTGTATCCTATCGGACCATCAAGCCATGATCCTAGCAATTAACAGCAAAAATCGTAACAGAAAACATGCACAGAAATTGAATAATACTGTATTATTGGATAGGGGAGAGGAGAGTGAGGGATCTAGGGAGACAACATAGCATACTCTTCACCACCCCCAAGAAGCAAAATACTTATGCAATCATTTAATTCTGGAAAATTTACAATCATTTACATATATAGAGAGTAGACATCTTTATCTGTTATAGAATATAGAACAATAAAGAGACTGGAGTGGGTAATGTAGGGGAAACTATGGTTTAGGATTCAAATGCATATCATTGTTACTTTACACATTGATGACTTTAACAACTCCTTAATAAAGAGAATTTTTTAAAAATAAGTTCACAAGAAAAACACAAGTAATTAGATAAGAAACATCCTAAACTAGACACTGGTATACTGTTTCAGATAATAGCTTGTGTGTCAAATTAACTTTTTTTCATTTAAAATCAACCCTCTATCTTTACTGAATTACTGTAATATCAGATTTTGACAAATCAAACATATAATGTGTACTACCTAAAGCCACTATGTGTATGAGTGTCACACTTTAGGAGATACAGGCTGAGTGGGATATAGAAACATCTCCAACTGATTTCTTGGCTGCCAAGGTGATGGAGACTCACTCCTAGCTGTGTCGTGGGTGTAAGATGGCACAAACAGCCCTTCCAAAGGCAGACATTTTAGAGTAGATAATCAGAATCACAGCCTTTTATCAAAACAGAAGTCAGGAAGGCTGCTTTGGAAGTGGGGCCTTAGCGTGCTTTCTTCTTTTCTAATTTCTCAATAGGTCACTCTACAGTCCATTCCTTGTTAAGAACCTCTGGCCTGAGCAAACAACCTAAGTAGAAACACTAATGTCTTTGATGTCGTTGCCCAGCACCTTCACTCAACCCACTGCTAATGCCAACAAACATTTGAAGACAATTTCCTCTCAAACCTTGGTATGGGGCTGCAGCAGTGGCTCAGCAGTTACGGTGCTTGCTCGGCATGCATGGGAACACAGGTTCATACCCCAGCACCACGTACACGAACGAGTGTCAGAGCAACGAAAGCCATATGAAAAACTAAAATTGATTTTCTCAGACCCTCTCTTAAAAAAAAACCACCTTGATGTAGATTTAAAAACTCTAGTACAAAGTTATGTTTGGCACCTCCCGATGGAGTCCACTCATATCTTTTATCCTGACTTAAACTACCATCCAGGTTTCCAGGTTCTGAAACCAAATTCCAATTTTCTACCCAAATATTAGTTTATTTTTTTTGTACTCATGCTCAAACTAGTTCTTCCAGGAAAACCAAGTTTTTGTCTCTGAACCCTAGCCTACTTTCTACTGAAAATGTAACTGCAATGAAAAGAATGAGATCTCCTTTCAAGGAGTGTCCAAACACAGGAGCCAAAGCGTCAAGGCCAATTTCCAAATTTTTTTTCAACACTAGCCAAGAAAGGGTCAAACTAATAGAACTGCCCAAAACTCTACTTTCCACCACAAATTGCCTTTTATTCCCTACTGCACATATACACAAAATATAAAAAATTGTGCTCTACTTAGCCATCTAGAGATGGCTAAGAATAGAAATAGATCAAGGGATTTACTCACAACTCTCCACTTCCCTCCCTCCCCAGAAACCAATGCTGTGAAATCGACAGTCTGTGAAACTTCTTAAGACTCGATTCAAAATTAAAAATTTTCATCCCTACCAAGACAACGTAGTTCTAAAGATAAGTATCTCTTCATTCCTCTTCAGAAAACCAACCAAAGTTTACAACAAGAACTTTCTCATGCTGGAGGGAAAATAGACAAAATGAAAAACTGCTTAACATACGATCAGCTCCGTTACTGATATTCACACTTGCCGAATACAATACTGCACATTCACTTCTCCAATGACAGGAGTATCTGTTATTTAAGGTCAAATGTACTCCTCTCTGCAGTGGGAATCACCAATAACTATGACTAAAAGACCTGTCAGACTCAAGCAATCCTTCGTTTAAATTAATCTTAGGCTGTAGAGGTGGCTAAGCGGTTACAGCGCTTGCCCAGCATGCAAGAAGTACTCAAGTTCAAACCCCAGCACCACGTATACAACCAAGTCTGGGGGGCAACGAAGGCCATGTGAAGAATAAAGTTGATTCTTCTCTTTCCCTTTCTCCCCCATCCCACTGCGGGTGGGGGGGAGGAATTTAATCCTATCTAGTTAGGATTTATGAAAAATGTCTTACAATATAATCGCTCTTCTGTCAATACAGGAAATCTTCATATATCAATGTTTTGAATCTCACACATTGAAATTTAAGAAAAATTTTATACCAATATCACTGAGAATGTGTACTGATTAGTTTGCAAGAAATTTACATTTATAAATTTACATAAATAAAATTGCACTTAGGTAAACACACTTGGGAAAACTTAAAAAATGGAAATTCTCAATGCTATATTCCCTACAGTATTTAAGCACATGTGGAACCAACCTAGTTTTCTCTAGAGGGTGATACATTAAGACAGCCCTCTGAAGACTTTACTGTACCTCTTTTCAATCTACTGTTTCTCTCCATTCTATGCCAATGAAGTTACTATCATGTCACCGGAGAGGTCATTCACCCAAGGATTTTGACTCCCTGCCAAGTATTCACTGTTTTGGGAAGACCCCTTTATCCCGTGAGTATAAAAGTCTTGTATTTCAAATGCACATGATTTTGTTTAGAACAAACATACATGAGATGATTAAATCACTACACGTAAAGCACAATCTTCAACACTCAGCATGGTCAGGCAGCATAGAAGAATGAAAATAGGTAACAGCATACAGTCATGACTCTACTTCCCTCCCACCCCCAGAAACCAGTGCCATGTGATGCTCTACTATCTCAGCAGTAAGGTCGTTATCAAGCTTTGCACTGCCAGAACTGTTAGCCAAAAATCAGCCTCTTATCAAGTAGTCTCCCTCAGCTTATTTTGTTACATTAAAGAAAAATGGTCGAATGGAGACAGCTTCACTGAGGTGTGACCTAAATCCATAATCACGCATGAAGGCTCAATGGATACAGATGTGAAACTGATTATGAAACTGATTATGGCAATAGGTAAATGACTCTCTACAATAAATCATTGAATTGTACACGTAAAATTGGTGTCAAAGAATCATGGGTGGCTTCACAAAAGGACAGCTTCCCCGAAGAATGCAGGCATTTTCTCTATCTTGACTACTAAAATAGAGATTAGGGTCTAGAAGGTGGCACCTTCAAATAACTGGTTTTCAAAGAACTGTTGGAGAGTCAAAGCTGAAAAAGTCAGGTTTTGCTTACAGAAATTTGCAATACTATGAACAAATTTTTTAAAGCTACATACTGTTGAAAACTCTAAGTGTGCTTTAAAAGTCTATACATAATATCTTCTATTTGAACTAACAAGTATCCTTATTTGTGAATATGAGCACAAAATTGTCAATTCTTGGAGTGCATGGACCACCTAGTATCCTCTAGCAAGTGCAGTACCTAACCATGTACTGAAAGTTTATTATGAAGTTTAGAGATTCCTCTGAGCCAGAATCCAGGTATACTTTCAAACAAAAGCAACAGAGCAATGGAAACGAGAGAAAGCTGGGCATGGTGATGCATGCCTATAATGTGTAATCATGGCACATGCCTATAATCCCAGTTACTCAGGAGGCTGAGGCAAGAGGATCAGAAGTTTGTGGCCAGCCTGGGCAACTTGGCAAGATCCTGTCTCAAAATAAAAAGCTGCAGTAGTTCAGTAGTAAATCACCTCTGGGTTCTATCTCCAGTTAAAAAAAAAAAAAAAAAAAAAGGAAGGTGGAAAAGTGTTGGGGTAGGTGGAAGACATTGAACAGGACTGAAGCAGATACTCCCAAATGTTAAGGGAACAAAATGCGTTCATTCTACCCGAGTTATGATATGTAAAAGAGATAATAGTATACGCCGTTTATCCTGAAGCTTCAATTAATTTGTTTTACATCAATTACCCAATTTGCCAACTCAATTTCTCCTCTTCAAACAATGCTCACAGCATCAAGCAAAATGATGAATATCCTAAAACCCGGAGTTTGTATATTACCAATTCATCCCAACCCCACTCTAGCTGATTTATTTCACATTTATAAACTCCTTGTAGATAATATCACATGCTAACATTACTAAAGAAACTGGAAATGAAAATGTGATATTTCACCTTTCATTTAAAAAAAGACCACATAATGGAAAATAAACAATCTAGCAAAATTTTTGTCACCAACATGACATTTACACACATTCCTTGCTTTACAGCAATTTTCATTCAGAAACATTAATGTGGTCATCCATTTCCAAGCTGACTGCAGTTGAGAGTTGTATGATTGCAGAAAAAAAAGCTTCCTTGGTTTGAACACATTTAACTTCTAAAATTTTTCTATCCATAGACTGCCCCCCCTCAAAAAAATACCCTTAACTGCTTAGATTCTGGACCAAAACGTAAGACAAATATAATCAAACTTAGAACAAATTATCATCCTAACTATTCAGTGTGAGATATTACAAGCCTCTAATAACATTCCTGAAATAATGCTAGCAAAAAAGACAAATATCCACTGTGGTAATAAATGAAGAGAGCAGGGAAGACACTATGGGGGGGAAAAAATGAAAAATAGCTCAAGATTAAAATATAAAAATATCTAGTTATGTCTGGATCTTACATGCCCCCTTCCCCAGGGCCAATGTGGAGAAGGCTTTATTACCAGCCCGTGGCACTACCAGGAGATGGGAGGTGGTGAGCCCCATTGGAATGTTATGTCATGGAGGCATGCCCTGAAAGGGGATATTGCTATCTTGGCCCCTTCCTCTACCTTTTCCACTTCCTAGCCACGATGACACAGGCAGTTTCCTTGACTAAGCACATCCACCATGATGTATGGTAGCTTGATAGGCCCAAAATTAATGTGGTCAAGGAACCACAGACTGAACCTCCAAAACTAAGCCAAAATAAACCTCCTCTTAAGGTGATTTTGGTTGTCATAGCAATAGAAATCTAACAACATTCTCTTTAAGGGGTATGGAAAAACACAAAGAAATGTTAGCAAACAACACACAAGAAAAAGAAAAATCTAAAGGAGTAAACATGATTATTTCTGTATTGAAAAAGTTATTTATCCAAGGTGCCAGCAGGAACCTCTGTTCAACACAGAGCTCCTATATTAGATGCCCTGACCTCTACACACATTCACTACATGTCCCTTGCCTTCAAGGGTCTGAAATTCTTATTGGAGTTCTAGGTAAGACTGGGAAATTAACAAATTAGTTTTCTCAGTTATGGAGGCCAGGAAGTCTAAGATCAAGATGCTGACAAGTATGTTGTCTGATAAGGGCTGCTCTTCCCTTTTAGGATGGCACCTTGTAACTGTATCCTTTACAGAAGGGGAACAATGTTTCCTCATGTGAGAATAACGAACAGTATTAAGCCTCTTTTCTAAGGGCCTTCCCTCCTACTCAAAGAGGAGCCCGTATGACCTAAATCACTTCTTAAAAGTCCCCTCTTTTCTCATTAGTAGTATTGGGGATGGAACCCAGGACCTCGCACAAGCTATGCAAGTGCTCTACCACTGAGCTACAGCCCCAGCTCTTGTGACTTCGAGACAGGGTCTTATCTACACTGGCCTCAAACATGTCATCCTCCAGCCTCAAGCTCACAAGCAGGTGGGAATACAGGTGTGTGCCACCATGCCCATCTAGTCTCCATCTCTTAATATCACCTTATTGGCCATTAAGTTTCAATAAGTGATTTTGGAGGAGACATTTGAACAATAAGATATAGTCAACAAAATGTACAATATCATGTGGTATATCCAGGCAGTGCCTAGCTTCTTCCTCCCACATACTATACAACCAGTGTCAGCCAAGCTATACCACTGCCAACTTCCTCAAACACACGAGGACTTTCTTCTTGCCACTTTTCCCATTGTCATTCTGCCCCATCCTGTCCAGATTGTATCTATTCTCTAGAGCAAGTGCAAGTGCCACCAGCATGCATCCCTGATCTTCAAGAAAGGGTCTTCAGGCTAGAGTGGTGGCTCAACAGTTGGAGTGCTTGCCTGGCATGCGCAAGGCAAACTCCAGCACTACATACGCATCTAGGTATTGGAGAAACAAAAGCCAGACAAAGATAAAATTTTCTCCCCCCTCACTATCTTTAAAAAAGGCAAGTATCTCCTTTGTGTGAATCCACATTACTGCATCTGCACCCTTTTAAGGCACTTTAACTTAACATGAAAGAAAAGTATACTAGACACAATATACATTACACATATAATACACATAGTACATATGATTTCTTATCCAAGAAAGAACTTGGGGTCAGGACTGATTTCCATCTTTACATCTTGAACAACATCTAACGTTGTGTTACATACAGCAAGTCACAGCAAATAAAAATGGAAAGACTAAATAAACAGACTACTTCACTGATCTTCCTAATGAAGACAATCCAACAAGAGACTTTTTAAGGAACATATTAAGAAAAACTGTACATATTGTTGAGATTAGAAGACATTAATAGCTAGGTTTTAAAAAAACTAAAACAGACCTTAAAATAGCCAATAGTAAACTTTGCTTCAACTTAACAGAACAGTACCAAAAAAAAAAAAAGAAAGCACATAAGCAAATAGATCTGTCCAGAAAAACCATGCAGCCATGAAGAGAAATACATGGCATTGCAAGAAATACTGAGTGAAGTTAGCCAAACCCAGAGAGGCAAGGGCCAAATTTTTCCCTCATCTGTGCGGGCTGGGGCTAAACCAGGCTTGGGTGAAAGGTTGTCAAACTCATGTATTAGATCCTTCAAAAGCATAGCAACACAATCCAGAGGGAACCATAGATACATGGTGGAAGGGGAGGGAGGGAGGACCTAGGGAGATAATCAATGTAGCATATTCTTTACCCTCGAAGTTAATATTTATGCAATCATTTAATTCTGGAAAATTCACAATCATGTGTATATACGTAAGTATAAATATATAATTTATATAGATGTATAAAACATATGGACATTTGTATCAGTTTTAGGGGCAAAATATAGAATAATCAAGAGACCAGGGCATGGATGAGGTGGGCATGACCGATTTAGGAGCAAATGCATAACATGTTACTTTATATGCATTTATGATTGTACAACTACTCAACTCCTTAAGAAAACAAAACCAATATTCATTGTGGTCTGGGTACAAAATAGGCATGATCAAGGCTTGAGACTTGATATTTCAACAAACGGCGGAGACTTTTTGGTGGGGGTGGGGTACTGGGGATTTAACCCCAGGGCAATCTATCACTGAACTGTATCTACATCCGTTTTTATTGAAAAAAAAAATCGAATCTTCATCTGTGGAAGGGGAAAATATGGCATATTTATAAAATGAAATATCCTCATAGTAGTTAAAAGCAAAATGAGTCAAAGACCTACAATGTCTTCCGTGTGGTTCCATTTATACAAAGTCAAAAACAACAAATCTAAGCATGAATAAGTGGTAAGATCTATAAAGAAAGCAGAGGGATAATATACACAAAATTCAGGACCGTGGTTGTCTCTGGGACCACAGAAAATGACATCAGGGAGGAGCACAAAGTGATCTTCAATGTGAGTATATACATGTGTTCTTTTGCAGTATAAAAACTTCATTATAAAATTCTAAATGAAAAATACAGATACCTATGACTGACGGAACATTAAACTTGCACACATTTTTCCATCAAAATATTTACGGCCAGGTGTGATAGTGCACACCTGTAATGCAAGGAGCTTGAGAGGCTGAGGCCAGAGGAGCACAAGTTCAAAGACAGCCTCGGCAATTCAGTGAGGCACTAAGCAACTTAGTGAGACCCTGTCAAAATAAAAAGCAGGCTGGGGATGTGGCTTAGTGATTAAGTGTCCCTGGATTCAATCAATACCTGGTATCAAAAAAATGTAAGCACACTGAGGGTCAGAAAGCTTAAGGACTAGCCAAAAAACACGTCAATGCCAGAATACATTTATCTGACTCAAAATTTGACACTTTCCATTTAGAGAATCAGTTACCATGACTAACTTATACAACATATGTAAATTTCATTCTCCGAGGAAGGGGTGGGAGAAATCACTGTAGGTAGAAAATACCTGACGGTCCTAGTAAACTTCAACATACATGGCAAATAATGGAGAAATGGAATACCTGAACAATGGGACACAACTGTAAGAAAATGCAACCATCAGCCAACCTAACACTAACTCACAAGAAAGAAAAGTACCATCTGCCGAGCCCCTTCCGTGTGAAAGCACTTTATATGCAGTACTGTATTAGAACTCTCCATAATGCTAGGAATTAGGTATAATACTCATTTTACAAATGAAAGATTGAGTTATTAGAAAAATCCCTCAATGAATATTCCCAGGGCCCTGTCTGGCTTGAAGTTTAGTCAACCCGAGAGGTAAGAATGAAGTAGCACATAACAAAATTACATATATTAAGCCTAGCTACACGCAATATGGAATCAAGCCAAATTGAGAATCAGAATGGACAGTTTCTTCTCTGAATCTGTGCCAAGATTTCCATATTCACTTAATATTCCAAAATATGAAAGCAAATGGTTCCTTACCTATGACCAGGGAGGTACACAGCAGTATTTATTCCATGAGGATAATAAGTACTGAAGCTGAAACTGTGACTCTCTTGGTAGCTCTGATTTGTTCCCACACTAAATTTAAGATAAATAAATACCATTAGACCACAATGGAAACCATTTAATACCAAAAAGGTGATTTAAAAGACTGATAATACCAATATTGTTGGGATCTACAACAACCATAATGCTGGCATAACTGTAGGGCTGTGATTGATAAACTACTTTGGCAGTAAGCCTTGTCCTTTCTTATAAACTACACTATGACCCAGCAATCTCATTGAGGATTATGACACAGGAGGAATTGAAATGTACAGCCATGAAGACTTGCCCAAGAAAGGTAACAGCTGTGCTCACAAAAGGCCAAAACCACAAACTTTGAAGTCTATTAACATAGGAATGGGTAAACTATGCAGTATGTGTCAATGCATGGTTAGTATTCATGAAATACTAATCATTAGAGAAAAGGAACTACATAAAAGTACGGATGAATCTCAAAAATATAATCCAGAATGAAAAAATGGACAAAAGAATACATGCTATGAGCCCATTAATGTCAATGGCTAGAATAGGTTTAAAAAAAAAAAATCTATGGTTTTAAAAACTTGTTAATAGTCTGGGCACAGATGTGGAAAGAAACCCAGAAGGGACATGAGGGAACTTTCTTGCATGATGGCAACGTTCTGTATCTTGACAAGGAATGGCACAAATGTATACATAACTAGTACAATCAAGTTATGTGCACGTCATCATATGCATCTTTTACCTTAAACAGAACTATAAGCAAAGAATGAATTCTAACTAATGATATGCTTGCTAAAATATCAGTGCTAACACCTCCAATTTACTTTGAAAGAAATTGAAAGATAAAATATTGGAGACAAGGACAGCTAAATGGACAGAAATGTGATGCATCAAGAACAGTAAATCTTCGTTGCAGAATTCAAGAACATGGGTGTTCAGTACAAAAGCCTTGCAACTCTATTTGCAGTTTTTCATAATATGCTGTAAGGGAAAAAAAGCACTACCAATATCTCACACTAAACCAGAGAAATACGCACTGTATAAAATACGATTTCCTGAAGTACTTTACCTTACAAGGTAACTTCTAAGTTCTCCTCGATAATTGATGACCAGGAGTTCTGCAGACCACTGTGCACTTGCTTTGTATTCTAAAAATATCAACCCTGCAATGGCATAGCTCAAATCACCTACAAAGCTAGATGCCTGTGGAAAGAGAAAGTAAGTTACTACAGAAGACACCAGGTAAAAGAAGCTTTACTGGAGGATATGCAAGACACCACTTTTGACACCCAAATCTAGACCAACTCTCCCAACTACAGCAGCCTCCTTGAATGACATGTTCACCTACAAAAGTAAATTTCTACTTACATTGTGTAACCCCAGGAAGGGAGTAAGGAGGGAGGGAGAAAAACAGGAGGGCAGACGATCATTCAGACTCAACTCTAAATATAAGCTTTCAAAAGGTCATCTACTGAAAGCAGTAGCCTATAGTAAAAACCAAACCAAATCCAATTACTTTCCATTTGCCTCATCAGCAACTTCAAGGATACTTATTGTCAATCTTTTCCCATCAACTAATATCAGGCTATACCACCTAAGATTTGAAGGTCTGAGCACGCTGGGAAGCATACATGATAAAGTGTATTCCCATGAAGATGATCAGAATGTCACTATAAAATATGCCACTTTGGCATAGGATTATTTTAAGCAGAAGGCAAGAGATGCACGGAAAGTTCTCTGCCATCCTCTGCCTAAAAACAAGGCAGTTCAAGGGAAGAGCTCTGTACTGAAGGAGTAGACTGGGAGTTGTACCAAAATGTCTCCAGAAACAGACTTCATTAAATAACCGTCATCTTCCATTAGTTAATTTCATGTATTTCCTAGGCACTTTCCCACAGGTTATATAGACCTTTCCTTGAGACAATTTTCTGTGAAGCTCCAGGCATGCCAAAACATTAAGATCTGTACACCACGTCTATTAATGTCTCTCATTCAATTTGCAGTCTCCCAGCTACTAATTTGGAGAAAGCAGAGGAAACGTTTTCCCTCCATAGCACTCTAAATGGTTCCTCATAGTGTAGAGCCACTCAGTGAACACTTTTTAATTGCCTAGCTGTGATGCTATCAGAACACTAAATTTCAAAGATTTAATAACAAGGAAATAATGCAAAATGTCTATTACATGTCAAAATATTTTGGATATACTGGATCAAATGAAATTTTAAATTATACTTCATCACATATATACCTTGCATTATATTTCTAATAAACAGATTAGTCTAGAAAATAGTAACCTGAAGTCCTTCATGTGGTTCCATAGGACTTCCACATCAGAGCCCAAGACCCTTTTTCCAAGTTTTTCCAATTACTATTTTTGAATTACAATGGTTCAGCTCTAACTTCGTGTCAGAATAAGGTGATAATCTTGGAAATATTAATCCTCAGCTCCTACAGATTAAATACAATGAATCTTGTGGGTATAGGGTTGGCAATCTAGTAATGTGCTTTGGTTTTTCATTTAGTTTATAAAATTCCCAGGTGATTATAAAGATGCAGATAGAATCACTGTTCTACCTGCCCCTATATCTTGTACACTTAAGGATACCAACTAAAAAACACTATTACTAAAAGGTACTTGTTAACTGGACTGTCCTAGAAAAGCCATTTTACTCCCATTCTATTTTCTGAACTGTAAAATGGGGAGATTATCTTGCTACCCTGCATAAAGGGTGATTTAGAATATTAAGTATATCAGCCATTAATATATGAAATAGTACGGAAGCAGTTTAACCAATTTTTTTCCATTACACCTTTCAATTTCTATCACTAAACTGCAAAGCTATATCCCAAGCCCCCTTGTTATTTTGAGACAGGGCCTAAGTTGCTCAGGCTGGCTTTGAATTTGCGATCGTCCTTCCTCAGTCTTTCAAAGTACCTAATTCTGGGACTAGAGCAGTGGCTCAGCAGTTACGGTGCTTTCCTGGCATGCACAAGGATGTAGTTTGAACCCCAGCACCACGTACACAAGGTGTCAGAGCAATGAGAGTCACATGGAAAAAATTGTCTCAAAAATTTAAAAAAGGTACAAATTCTAACTAATTTTTCCAATTCCATGGTATATTCTGTACCATGATCAAAGAAAAACCACAGCTGGTCACAATGGCACTTGCCTGCAGTCACAATAACAAGGCTGAGGCAAGAGGATCATAAGATCAAGGCCAGCATCAGCAACTTAACAAGAACCTGTCTCAAAAACAACTCAGGGGCCAGAACAGAGCACCTCTGGGTTTAATCACAAGCATGGCAAAAATAGAAGAAAAACTGAGATGTCCTAAAAATAAATTAGGGCCTGAGGATGGAAGGGTGAGGGAGAGGTAAGGGAAGTTAGTCAAGTAAGAGGTATGTGCAATATTCAATAAGACTCTTGAGTGAAACCTCAAATCGAATGCCATTATGACCACCATCAGGCCCACCAGCCTGTTTGTGGACTATTACCCCAACCAAGAAGCTATTACTTTTCCTTGGGGACTGACCACTTCACCCAAGTTTTCCCTCCTTCATTGTTATCCCATTTCTCTTTTCTAGAGCCAACAGAAGTTCGATGTCTACAGTGCTTTCTTTCCTCCAAAGTTTATAATACAAGTTCTAGGTCCAGACATTTTCCAGTTGCTATCTAACCTTGCTACTTAAAGGTGTGGGAACTTTTCCGAGGACCTAGTCTTTTCATTTTCTGGCCTCTGTACTGGCTCAATAAAATCTATTTCAGATATCCCTTGGTCTCAAGAGTCTTGGTTTAACCATCTCTAGTTTGAAAACTATCTGGTGCTAAGTAAATACAATCTGTATAGATCATTAAAAAAGGCAAATATCACATGGATGTAGAGCTCTAACTCGCATTTCAGTATCTTAAGATTTTTCCTTTTGAGACAGGGGCTAACCTGCTTAGGGCCTCAATTGCTGAGGCTGGCCTCACACTTGCAATGCTCCTCCCTCAGCCTCCCAAATCACTGAGATCACAGGCATCAGCCACTCTGTCAATCAAGTTCATAGAATTTGACTTATGTTTATATTTCTCCTCTCTTCACATTCATCACCTGTAATATAGGAAGCAGCAACATGGAAATATCAGTTGAAAGTATGTACATACCGGGGAAATGACAAATAGTTCACTTCCCATGAGATCAAACAGCCTCACAGTTCCTGTGCTTTCAGCATAGGCCAGCAGCGTGCAGTCGTAACTCCATGCTACCCGTCTCCACTGGGGTTTGGGATCCTTTGGAACTAGGATGAAAAGCAAAGGAGGATTTAACAATATTTTAAAATGATAGCTAACATTTTAGCAACTACAAGTATTCCACTACACTGCATCATTTCCTGAATTTCTCCAAGACTTCATTCTACAGAAAAGAACAGTTCGCAGAAATCCATTCCAAGTAAAGCGTAAACCATTATACGTTCTGCCCATGTACTTTATAAGCAAATCCTCTTATGCCAGAGGGCTGATGAATGCTGAGCATGCCCTAGTCTGGTCAAGGCTCAGGAATAATACACCTCAGTGAAAATGAGAACAATCCAAAATCTAGAAAAATCAGTAGAGGGCTGGAATGCTTGCCTGGCATGTGTCAGGACACAGATTCAAATCCCAGTACCACGGACAATGAAGTGTTGGAGCAACAAAAGCCATGTTGAAAGTGCTCTAAATCATTAGTAATCAGAGAAATGCAAATGAAAACCACATTAACATATCACCTTACACCAGTCAGAATGGCAAAGATGAAGAAAATAAACAATAGATGCTAGAGGAGCTGTGGAGAGATAGGCACACTAACACACTGTTGGTAGAGCTGCAGACTGGTACAGCCCCTCTGGAAAGCAGTATGGAGAATCCTTAAGAAATTAGGGATGACTCCACCATACAACCCTGCTATTCCACTCCTGGGTATCTTTCCAGGGGACTTAGAATCAGCGCATTACAGTGACACAGCAATATCGATGTTCATTGCAGCACAATTTACCATTGCTAGGCTATGGAAACAACCCCGGTGTCCCTCACAGGAAGAATGGATCCAAAAACTGTGGTACATTTATACCATGGAATATTACACAGCAATTAGAAA
>PVKS010003541.1:0-102541 GCA_004027875.1 Aplodontia rufa
CACCATATGATCCAGCTATTCCTCTCCTGGGTATTTTTCCAGGGGATTTAGAATCAGCACATTACAGCGACACAGCAATATCTATGTTCATAGCAGCTTAATTTACAATAGCTAAATTATGGAAACAACCCAGATGTCCCTCACTGGATGAATGGATCCAAAAACTGTGGTACATATATACCATGGAATTTTACTCAGCATTTAGAAGCAATGATATTGCAGCCTTTGAAGGTAAATGGATGGCTATGGAAGAAATTATGCTGAGTGAAGTCAGCATAACCCAGAGAACCAAGGGTTAAATGTCTTCACTTATCTGTGGAGGCTGGAACTAGACCCTGGTCATTGAGAAAGGAGGTCTATTATCATGTTTTAAATCCGGATAAGGTGTAATGTCATACAACCTAATACATTTTTAGAGATGTTTTGGGAAGGGGCAGGGAGGGATAAGGGTGGGTAATTGGGAGGGAGTGTTCTTGGGGATAAATCTAATCTTCAGAATATATATATATATATGTATATATATATATATAATTTCGTTAGAAGATTGTGTGATTGTGCAACAAATAAATTTCTGAATAAAAAAATTAAAAAAAAAGAACCTCTTCAGAGAGGGTCTGCTTGTCAATAAAATGTGCTACTACTCCATCTCAGGTTCTCTCCACATTTAACCACTTAGTTGGGAAGAAAACTTTCATATTTCTGTAGGAAACTGTTATCAAATAGATGTTGGTTTTATTTTTAGATGCGGGTTTTTCAACAACTGCACAACAGTGTGAAACTTGCGAGTTTTAAGAAAGCAATCTCTCACTGTAAGTGGGAAAATGCTTGCTTTTCTGGGTTGCTCATATCCTCTTTCCCAAGCAAGCTGACTGCTTGAGAATATGTACATGTGCATTTTCTCCTTATTTCTGTTCCACACAAAACTTTTCAAAGAGTGAATACTCCACTGAAACATTTTTCTTTTCTTTTTTAGATTTGTGAGACACAAAAGGGCATATTAAAAATGCAAAGCTTTGGGCTGGGATGTAGCTCAGTGGCAGAGTGCTTGCTTGGCACGTGGGACTTCCTTGATTCAGTTCCCAATACCACCAAAAAAATAAAAAAATAAAAAACTCCAAGCAAATAAACAAATGCTGGCCCCTGAAAGAAACAACAGATACAGCAGCCCTTGGAGAGTTCTAATCTGATAGGAAAGGAGCCTCCATATTCTTTTATCCCTTCATAGAGGAAACTTAGGCAAATCAGCAAGGGTATCTGAGAAGCTCTTATTTTCTCCGTTCTTTGAGCCCTGATCTGCTCTGTATGTAGCCCTTTTATCAGCTTAGGGATCCATAGCAACAGCAGCCATGAATGCTGTTTGAATAGTACTCTCAAATCAAAAATGCTACAGGCGTTAAATCACCACAACACCTCGGTGAGGTGGGCATCACCCACTCTACAGATGTGGAAACTGTGACTACGCTCAGGGTGTAGTAGAACCACAGCACACTCAGCTTCCCTACAATGCCCACCTTCCGTTCTCTGAAGCATTCCATGCTGCTTAGTTCAGTTTCTAGGTATGAGAGAAAAAAGGCAAGAGAATCTTCCTGGCCTTGGTGTGGAATCCCAGGGCACATACATAGGAGGAGCCAGAGAGAAACACAGGGCTGGGGTCAGGTTCTGATACTGTGAATTCCCCGGGTGGCCCCCAAGGTGGACTCTAGCATGTATTTTTCCAGTACTTTCCTGGTGGGCAGGCTTGCAATGCAATTGGGGGTTGCTGATGTTCAGGGTCATATTAGCCCTTCAGAGTGGACAGGAAAGAATTGATTCCCTCAGCCTATCCATTCTTTCTTTTGCTTATTCAACACCTTCTCCCTGATAGCAGGGAGCAGCTGGGGTTAGTGAGCTGGAACCCAAGCAGATCAATAGCACGCACATGGGAAGCCATCCTTAGCAGAGTGGCAATGCTCACCCCGGATGTGTCCCTGCGTCTGTCATGGTGTAGAGGTTAAGTACAGTCTAATGTCAGGAGATTTGTCTTACTGGAACATGGGACATTCTTCTGCCTCGTTCACCCAACACAGGTATAGAAAAGAAAAACTATATGTATTTTTAAATAATAGGAATAATGCTTTGTATGCAGTGTTTCCACGAAATTAAAAGTGCCATGGTCAATACATATATAAAACACCCACATTTATAACATGTATAGTTAAAATTTTAAACAATATGTCTTCCACTCACATTGTATTCAAACTATTTTTTAAAATGGAATATAGTAAAAATATAATATAGTTTTTATTATTTTGGGGACCCATACTGTCAGGTAACCATATGCTAAATTCTTTGGCAAAATGACATCAATGGTAATATAATATTCTCTAACATGATTTGAACATCAGTTTTTATATTTTTGTTTTTATTTTTTTGGTCACAGTTTTCTTAAATGAAGGCACCGTGTTACTGCAACGAAAATGACTTCTAACCTGAGGAAGCGTGAACACCCTTACTAATGTTGCTGCTACCTGCCCGTAAAGGCATGTCCTTCTACAGAGGTGTGCAGAGGGCCAGGTCTGTGCCACATGTGCCATTCTCCCCCTACACACATACACACACACACACACACACACACACACTGCTGATCTTTGCTAAATCATGCTGGGAGGCATGGTTCTTTGTTCAATCTTAACATTTTCTGGGGCCCTTTAAGAACTTTTGAGGGTGGCAGGGAGGAGACAAGATATATATTTTTTCTTCTTCTTCTTTTTTTTAATTTTCCTGGTCAAAAATTTCTAGCTATCACTCTTCTCAAAATTAGATATATTTCACCAAATTTGACAACCAAGGCCATTCATGCAAACATAATAGCTCTATTACAGGTCATGGATTTTCTCTCCTGAAGGATATTACATTTTCTGAAAACTCCTACACAAATGCAAATGCAGAGAGAGACATTTTGTCAGATGTCTCGCCACACAGATAAAACTGTCCTGCTTGTCATTTTTCTCACCTACGCTCCTAATAGAAAAAGAGAAATCTTCAAGTTCCTGTTGCCACAGGCCTCCCTAGGCCCTGGAACACAATACCATAAAGTAATGGAAATCCTTTCGAAACCAATGAATAATGATTGATCCCCAACTATTGGGAAAGATAGAACCGTCTGGCTACCCCAGGTCTAAACCCATTTTATCTAAAGTCCCTGATGAATAGAGTTCTGGAGTCAGGTGGGTTCTATGAGATACTGGCCCTCAAAATGAGCTCACAGATCTGAACTCCTTGCTGAGCTATTCAACAAAAAGCACTGCATAAAGTCAAAATGCAAAAGCAGCCTTGTGTGGTGCTCATATGGGGTGCAGGGTCTAAGGTGTGTGAGCTGTTTATTTATGCAGCTGCTCTCTTTCTGGGGCACAATTGACCAGAGGTGGACTAGAATCTATTTATCTTGCTATACAGGCCTTCTGTTGGATTAATTTAAAAGAGCTTCTTAAATAAACTACAAGGCCCTTCAGACATCTCAAACAACGGCTAATGCATATAAATATTAGCGGCAGACACAACACAGCCTGTAATACACTTCCAAAGTCTTTCACAAATACATGTGAAAGCACTCCGTACACAACGATGGCTTATTCAAATAAGATATTATTCTCTATATCACTGCTGTTTACAAACAAAGAGGACCACTACAGGCAGGGGCTGGTATGGTGAGGCTCAATCTTGTTAGAATGACAAAGGGTTGAAAGGAATTCTGGAACACATAGGCTAGTCCTGTGGAACAGAAAGACAAAGAGATTCCACCTGGATGGTTTCTACCTCAACTGGATTGTTCTGGCTGATACAGACAATCTAGGTAACATCTCAGACAAATTCACCCTGCCAAGCTGGTTTGCCTGACTTCACATTCCGGCAACCCAGAGCCCTGTCATAGCTGCCCCAACGCCACTTCTGGGTTCCATCGAACTTGGTGTTTTCTGTGGAACATTGATCACATCAGCTCTAAGACAGGTGTTGGTCTCAGAGCATAAACTAGCTGTGGAAGGGCCGGCAATCTCAAAATTACTGTCAAATTATCTCGAGAGAGCATCTAAAGAGTCTGACAGAAGCTTCTCCCTTTCTGGTCCAGTGTCTTGTTTGCTCTTTGGCAAGATCCGGAAGCCCATCCTCTACTACATCACTGGCTTCTGAACTTCCACCTTTCAAAGGAAGAAACTGTTAGAAATTTTACTCCCGGGAAGAATCCTGTAGCCTATAAAACTAATAGTGGCAATCTCCTGCCTTGAAGTGCCCATTAAAGACTTTATTTGACAGAAATCCATGCACGGTCTTATTATAGATATTATATGGTTCTTTAAATATTTTCCAGGGTCAACTCTCCCCACTATTGTTAAGGAAGACAGCAGCAGAGGACCCCAGCTTCAGACTTGTGAAGGCGGATGTGCCATGAGGAAGGGAAGCAAGCCATAAAATTACAGGAAAACCTGATGGGATGCTTGGGTTTATGAGTTTTCCTATAGTCTTTTTTTTTTTATCAAGATGATTTATTCATATTATTTCATCAAACATAATAGATTCCTCAGCCCATTTTCACCTTCACGTGACCTTGGGTTTTATGGTATGATAACTGTGTCGATTACAGTCACGTTGGATATAAATCAACCCTGGAATGGCCTGGCTGGCAGCATGACAGGGAGCTGCAGATAAACAGGGAAGGCTGCTGTCATGGGATGCAGGGGGTCGGGCTTCACTCAGGATTTGTGGCCTGCATGCTGGGGATAGCCTTCCCAAGAACTGGCGGGAAGGGATAAGAGGTGTGCACTCATCTTACTGCTGACCCTTCCATTTGCTTTCCAAGCCTGCACTTGGAAAAATAAAGCATAATCACATCTCTGGTCTACCCAGGGCTTCTGCCAAGACACAGCTGCTGGGGACTCTACGCTTCTTCCTCAGTCTCCTCGCAGTAATAGTAAAAACAGCTCCCAGCTTTTGACAAGTTGCTTGGTATCATGAAATATCTCTATGCCTTAAGGGCATTTACTATCTCATTTAATCCTCAAAGCAGCCCTGTGAGGTGAGCCGCTATTTTCTCCCTTTTACAAAGGAGGACTTTGAGGTACAGAGATGGGCTGACTTGCTCACACAGGTGGCTGGGATACAAATAGAGGTTTACTGCTTATGCCAAGCAAAATATGGAAACATTTCTCTCTTCTTCAATTTTTTTTTATCCCTAAGGTTTTTCCTTGGTCTTTGGCCTCCTCAGTTTCAACTTTTCAGGGCTGGTGCATAAATTCTGACTGAAAGAAATGGCAACTATTGGCTGTGAGCTTCAGCTTTGCCTGTGTCAACATCTGGGGGTCTGATGTCCTAGTCAGTCGCCGACGTCAGGAGTATTGGAAAGAGAGAGCAGGACTTCTTTGCTCATTGCCCAACAGAGGCATCATATTTGAGCTCCTGAATAATGCCGAGATGCACTGAAATAAAAGGACATTTGGAAGAGCTGGAGGCCTTAGGGGGCCTCTTTAAAGAACAACTGCCTCAGAGGAGTTCTCAGACATCCGCCAAAAAATCCATTTCCTCCCACAAGCTAGAACTTTGAGGGCATATTTTGCTTTGTGGCTTCTGAATACCTATATTTGTCCCTGTCCAGTTATCGATGGGTTGAAATGTCTTTTATTTTCCACTCACACTGTCATCTTTTGCTATTTATTTCAGGTGGATATGATATTGTAAGAACAATGCTTCATCTCCACCTCCACCTCCATCAAATAGAACAGGAGCAAAGATCAATCTTTCTGCTTCACCCTCAAGGAGACTCTTCACTAATGAGGATGATTGCAATCTTGTTTTGAGTTTTTCAGTACCAAAGAACTCAGATTTTAAAAAGGAGTTTGTTCTCTACTGGGTGGGGATTTCCACTTTGGGGCCATCTTGCTTGGTGCTCAGGCCATGTGAGCTGCAGTTCTGTTTCAAGCCCTTCCCTGTCTCTTCCAGATGTCAGGGAGGCCCACCAGGAGAGCTGAGCAGCCACAAGCACCAAGTGCTAGCACCAAGCCAGGTCACTCCTCAGCACCTGCAGAAGGAAATCCACTTTGGGGAGCTCAGCCCACCCCCTGCATTCCCCGGGATGGGGCCGGGTCCCAGGGTTGTCTCCAAAGAGGCTGCCAATCATTGCAGGACCCAAAAAGTGACTTGAGACTCATCTGAGCTTTCCTCATTGGGACCTTTCTGGCAGCTTCTTAAGAAGTCTGCTGTCCCCATCTTCTCCCGTGGGAAAACTAAACAAGTGATCTAAAAAACAAAGGTACCCTTTTCAAAGATCAAGACATTATACCCCTTGGTTTCTCTTCCTGTTAATTATAGTACAAGAGAAACTTCTCAAAGGACCCTGTTTGCAAGGAGAAATCCAGAGGAAGGTTGCCCCATGGTTTATTTTTCTTACAGAAGACATGGGGAACATGTGAAAGCATCTAATTTTTAAGCCAGAAATTAGATTTTAATGATAGGATGAGAAAGGTAAGATCTCATTAGGCAATGATTAACTTTACATGTAGTTGTTTATTTAGGTACTGGGATTGAACCCAGGGGTGCTTTTTGAGACAGGGTCTCTCTAGATTGCTGAGACTAGCCTCAAACTTACAATCCCACTGCTTCAGCCTCCCAAGTCACTGAGATTAACTATACTTTTATTTTTAATTTAACTTTTAAATAAGTAATCCAGTCACATGAATCAAAACTCCAAAAAGTGAAAAGTTCCCTACCCTTCCCTATGCCACAGAGACTACTTTCGTCCCTCTTGTGTATCCTTCCACAGATATTCTATGCTTACACAAATGCATCTGCATTCCTCATTTCCCCCATAACAGACATTATGTTTAGCACCATTTTTTTCATCTTACAGTGTATTTGAGAGATCTTCTGATATTAGTACAGGAAGAGCCTTCTCTTTTTATGACCTCGTAGTAACCCATTATGTGAACGCACTATTACTTTTTTTATACTGTCTTTTAAAGTTGGGTAATAATTTCCTGTGGTTTGGCTTTTCAAATCTAATCTGATCACTTAGATCACTTGGGTATCTGTTTACCTGGAGGCATTGTAGAATAGAATAAGTTCTTAATATACGGTGGTTTGAAAAATATGCAGGAGACAGAGTTCGTTTTGAACAACGAGCATGTCAGCTAGGAATAGTTGGGAACTGGGACATTGTGTCATAAGGCACTGGTTGGTTGCTAAGAAAGATTTACCCACTTTTTCAGAATTTTTAAAAATGAATGTGACAACTTTAATAAGCAGTATTTTATGATCGTTTAGGGGTATATCTGTGTGTGCTTTGGTGCAGGTTATACTAGCATTGCTTTTAAATCGCTATAGTTAACACAATCGAAAAGAAAAATCATTTGCATCTACTCTGTGCTGCCCAACACTTAACCCGGGACAGGTAAAGCTCCCTTTGCCTTATGGTATGCATTTCAAATGCAGTGGAAAGGATTCATTGCCTTCTAATTCAGTGTGTTAAAGCTATAGTGATTAACCTTAAACAACATTTGAGCTATATTTAATCACAGTCTTCAAAGCCACTTTCCCCATTTTTGGAGCTACATTATTTATATCACTGACATAATAACATCTATTTTTGATAGCGTTCAGGACTGAGCTCCATCAACCGTATTGTTAGAACAAAGAATCTTGGAACACTTGCTTTAAGGTAAGAAGACAATGACTGCAGGAGGTGGCAGCAGGTGGAACAGCTCATCCTTCGGAAATCAAATTCAGAGAGGAACTGCAAGTAAACTCAGGAGAACTGCTGGGTAGGTGGTAGGCTGGGACCTGGTGAGCGCTGTGCTACCAGGGCTCACTGTAGGAGCCTCAGAGGTATCCGAATCAGTCGTGCACAGGCCACTCCAAGGCACTAGTCCAGAGGCCACTGTGAGCAGGCTTGTTTTGCTCATCACACAGTATGCTGATCACTGAAACCAATTTTACAAGATTTATTCATGGGCTGGAGCGGTGGCTCAGTGGTTTTGGCGCTTGCCTCGCAAGCACGTGGACCCGGGTTCAAACCCCAGCACCATGTACACAACTGAGTGTTGGAGCAACTAAGGCCATGTGAAAAACTAAATAAAGTTGTTTCTTTCTTTCTCTGTCTCTCTCACTGTCCTTCTCTCTTAAAAAAAAAATTTATTCACAAGGTGGCAACTGTGAGGAGCGAGGGAGGGGGAGGCAGGAAAGAGAGGAAGTCCCAAATTTCAAATTTGCCTCCCTGAGGACAAGATTTAAGGGTATTTGTGGGATAAAGAAACAGGGTGGTCTGAATGGTGGGGAAATGTGACCTGAAGTCAGGAAAAGTGACCTATTGGGTGCTCTGCTCATGTGTAATTGAACTTCATGGCTTTTCATAGGACAAATATTCATAAAATTGCAGCATCAGCACATTGTGAGGGTGGAGTTTTAGTCTTCTGACATTGCAAATCACCCATCAGACACTTCCATAGACCCAAGTGCAAGTTGGGTGGTTTCAGCTGGTTGGAGATAGATAAAACGTGGCTTCTGAGTTCCCGAGAAAAAACACTGTAAGCAATAGTTACCATAGTAACCGTATAGCAGAAGTATTACCAACAGCAAAACTAATAGCTACACGACCTCTAAAGTCAATGGTGAAACCAAATAACTAGAAACGGTGACTCTAGATGGCTTATCCAGGTTTTCTCTGAGCTTCGCCACTGTTCCCGTTTGCTGCAATTCCTTTATGAGTGAGAGCTGAGTGAGCACCTCGGCTTCCTCTTACCATGGTCCCAGGCACACGCTGGGTGCTCAATGTGTGCTCATTGAACAGAACTTTTTGAAATGTCCTCCTTTGGAAATGAGATAGTAAAGGAATTTACGGATGTTTATCATGGACTATCAAGTGGGGGAAATACTGAAACCACCAGCTGGGACATTGTTTTAGTCAACTTTTTTGCTGCTATGACCAGAAGACCTGGCAAGAACCATGATAGAGGAGGCAAAGTTCATTTGGTGTTCAGGGTTTCAGAGGTCTCAGTCCACTGATAGCCACCTCCGTTGCTCTGGGCGATGTGAGGCAGGACTCCATGGCAGAGGGTGTGGAGGAGGAAAGCAGCTCAGGACCCGACAATCAGGAAGCAGAGAGAGCTCTCGCTGGCCAAAGACGAAAGGTATACCCCAAAGGAACACCCCGCTCACCTACCTCCTCCAGCCACACCCTAGACGCCTGCAGGCACCACCCAGTTAATCCCCATCAGGAGATTAATCCACTATTAGGTTAAGATTAGCCCAGTCTTTTAGCCTCAGAACTTTCTTGCATTGTCTGACACCTCGTAGCAACACCAAAGTAGGCGCAAACTGAGGAATTTATTGAGGAAAAAACCAATGAAGCTGAATTTTAAGCCTCTTCACTTGCATGGGCCTCTTGCGGGCCCTGTACACGTGTTTGTATTCATGATTTTGAAACACTTTCTTCCTTTTTTTTGGCTGGATTATCATTATTATTTTTATTATACAAATAAGTTTCACAGTGTGTTCCTAGATGGGGAGACTCTGCATTGTGCAGATGCCAACTGTCTTCAGATTAAAGCAATTCAAACCAGAATCTACAACAGTGGACTTGTGGGAGAAAGGCAGATAAAGCAAAATAATTGAAACACTTTTCTAAAGATGCCCAAATTTTATAAGCTTCAGAGCCATGAAATCTTTATCCTCTTTGAGCACAAAAATAGCATATAAACATGATTCCATTTTCAAAACCAGAGAAGTATACATACAACACTCATACAGGTCAGGAGGGTTACAGATGTAAAGTGTAAAACTTTCTCTCAGGTGACTATTTATGTGCTAATCTCAATTTTCTCTTTTATTAGAATGATCAATTTGTGCCATACTAGAACAGAAATATTTGCTTAAACTAAATATCTTTTTTTTCAAAACTTTTCCCCTCATCTATTGCTGGGAATGGAACTGTATTTTCGGTTCTATCATAACTGTTAACTCTGGGGAGTAAAATAATATTTGAGTGACACTGGTTTCCTCTGAGTTGGGAACTTAGTATTGGTAGAAGAGTGCACATGTGGCAGCCTTTAGGAAGTTGATCAAATAGGCAAGAGAGCTTCTCTTTTCTACATGCCTTGGTTGGGTCTCCAAGTCCCATTGGGCCCAGAGGTCCCCTCTCCATGGTGACACTCTGTCTTTAACCCCAGGAACCTATAGCCTTGCTGGGTCATGTCCCACCATCTCCTGCAAGGAAGATGAACTCTACAAACTCTGGGGTTGTAAAGAGGACAGCAGCTTCAGGAATGATCCTGCCTTTGTCTGTGAAGCCCTGAACTAGACACGCTTGTACAATTCCTTGGCAGGGGCTGGGTCCCCTGAGTTCTAGTCTTCATCAGAGAGTCTTAGAACTAGAATTTTGAATTACCTGCACCAGAAAGAAACGATGACCATCCATATAAAGCACTGCCCTTTCTTCCTCTCCTGAACCCCGGAACTCTCAGAGCTGGATCTCCGAGACATCTAACTTCCTTGAGAGTGTGTTGCCTGTCTTAGCACACAGGACAACGGGGGAGCAGCAACCACACGTGACATTGCCCTGGGTTCATTATGCTTGCCCTACTGTGTCCCCTGTAACCTGCAAAGAACACCACAGCAGAAAAGCCCCACTGTGAGTGGTGTCTGTGGCGTCGCTGGGTTTGAAAACGAGTCAGGTGTTGGAGGCTGAGCTGAGCGAGGAAGCACAGGACATCTACGCTGACGTTCCACTGCACTATCATTTCGCTCATTCATTTAACAACAGACGTCATGCTCTTACTCTGTGCCAGGAGCTGTCTTATATGCTACTGATACAGTCAGAGGCGAACAAAATAGTTAACGCTGCATTTAGGTGTTTCCAGTATGAAATCATCTCCTGGTCACTGTTAGTGTAGCTTGAATTTTTCTAATAAAAGGCAGATACAGAAACATAGACCCCTGAAAGGAGAACAGCAATAACTTTCCAATGAAATTCAGTTACAATTGTGTGTGTGCCCCCAGAATATTAGCATGGGCCAGAAAACCCTTATTTGCCATCTCAGTTCAGTATTTCATTGCCCCACGGAAGATAAGACGCTGCCCCACTCCAAGCATGAAGTTTCTCCTGAAATGTTGGTATAGGGAAACGCTTGGAGCAGCATGGGCTGTGTTCAGCCCTCCGTGACAGCCGTCATCTTCATCATCACTGTAGGCGAAGGGGGCACCATGTACAGAGGCTTGGAAAGACAGCGGCACACGTTTGAGGCGCTTAACGCAACTGGTGAGAGGAGCAAGGATGCCGAGCTTCTGAGAGAGACGGAGGGGACAGAGGGGCTGGAGCAGTGGCTCAGCGGTTACAGCGCTTGCCTGGCATGCCCAAGTACATGGGTTCAAACCCCAGCACCCATGTACACAACTAAGTGTCTGAGCAAGGAATACCATGTGAAAAACTCAATAAAAATTGATTCTCTCTGTCTGTCTGTCTCTCTCTCACTGTCCTTCTCTCTTAAAAAAAAAAAAAAAAAAAGAAGGAGGGGACAGAGCAGGGAGAACCTTTTAAGTCCTGCAAAGAGGTTTGGACGTTGAGCCTGGGGAGTTCTTGAGGGGCTCTCGGTGTTCTCCACCTCCACTAAGTTGGGCTCTCTTTAGCATTCCCCTTGACTTCTACACAATATTTGGCCTCTCTGCTTCCTCTTTTCTGCCTTGCACCAGTCATTGTTGTGATTGTCAGCTTTCCATCACAGTGACAGTATAATTGAGAAAACAACTCAGAGGAGGAAGGGCATATTTTGGTTCATAGTTTTGGAGGTTTCACTCCATGGGTGGCTGGCTCCTTTGTTTCTGGGCCTGTCATGAGGCAGCTCTCAGGGAAGGGCATGGTAGAGAAAACGGTTCAGCTCATGGTGGTGAGGATGCAGATATGGGACCATGATGCTGTCCCCAAGGGCATGTCCCCAAGGACCTGCTGCCTTCAACTAGGTCCCACCTCCTGGTTTCACCAACAGTCATTCAGATTATAAATCATCAATGAATTAATCCACCATTGAGACCAGAGCCCTCATGATCCAATCTCTTCCCCAAAGTCCCACCTCTGACACTGCTACACTGGGGACCAAGCCTTCAGCACATGAGCCTTTGGGGGACATTCCAGATACAGGCCATAACAGTTGTAAAATATTCCCATTATTCCTGAAATGGAGGCCCCATCAGATCATTTTCTTACTCTGAAATCTTCAGTGGCTACCTGTTGTGCGCAGAATTCAGCCCATTGTCTAAATGTGGCATGCGAGCTTTGTTGTGACCTGATTATCTGGGGTGACCTTTTACCAAGTCCCTGTGTGCTGCCCATATACAACCACATAGGGCCACTTGTTTCCAAACACCCTCATGCTTTCAACACCCCCTAAATGCCCCTCTCAATCTTTTGAAGTGTGCACCCCTTTCAAAGTTTGCCTTAGCCCTGCCTCCTCTGTGAAGCCTTTTCTCAGACTCGCCATAGGTTGTGCGTACTTCCATCTCTTGCATTTCCTCCAGGTTTCTTTTGTCACCTCATGCACTTGTCTGCTTCTCAGCACATGATGATGATAAACTCTCTAAAGTCAGGAACCACCTTCACCCGTCTCTCTAGTCTTATAACAGCCACCATGTGTTAATGTTGCATGGTGGTGCTCAAATAATGACAAATTGTACCAAGTTGTGAAGAAGTGGACTGAAAAGGTGTCCCCCAAACTGGGACTTCTGGGATCCTTATCACGCTTCAGCTTCACTGTGTGTGTGGCACTGCCTCCCCACACAGAAGGTCTTCCAGCGCTCTGCCGGATGCTGAGTATGCTAAGTTTTGAAAAACTGAATTAAATTTTTTTTTCTTAGTGTGAGACTAATATTTTTCAAACACTATGGGTCATTGTGATTCTTGAAAGGATATTTAACAAGTAACATTCCTCCACCCTATATATATTATTTTAATCACTGAAAATTTCCCTTTGCAGGGACCTTTAGGGATGGTTGCTTTGGAGAATAAACTAGGAAATATCAGGAGAAAAGGGAGTGGAAACCAGACGCCAGGGTGCCTTCTCCCACATTTCCATCACCCAGGTTCACCTTGAATTCTGGTGGAAGTTTCCCTGCAGAGGGTAAAGAAGAGCTGAGTGGCCAAGGCAGGCTGTGACCACATGCCTGGTCTATCACTGAGTCCAAAGGAATGACCAACCCAAGATGTTTCAATGCAATCAAAATGAACCCAGTTGAGGCTGAAGCGGTGACTCAGCGGTTATGGCGCTTGCCTGGCGTGCATGAGGACGCGAGTTCAAACCCCAGCACCATGTACACAACGAAATCTCAGAGCAACAAAAGCCACATGAAAAACTAAAAAAAAAAAAAAAAAAGATTCTCTCTTTCTCTCTCTCTCACTGTCCCTCTCTCTTAAAAAAAAAAAAAAATGAACCCAGTCATTGAAGCATCAGCTTGAAGAAAAGATGGAGAAGAGAGAACTCCATGCCTGAAAGCAAATCAAATTGTTCCTCTCCTTTCCCCTGCTCATTCCCTCCCTCCCTCTTTTCTTTCTTACTTTCCTTCTTTTTCTTCTGAAAAATATCTCTGTTGGGTTGTTAAAAGCCTTTGGCCAGATGCCTCTCAACTCACCTAGGTTCTCTGTTTTTATGTTCCTCTGCTTAATTATTGTTATCAACTTTGTAGATTTCTGTAAACTCAACATGCTATATAATGAGGTTAATAAATCCAGTGAACTCCTTTGCCACGTACACAGACTGTTTCTTTAAAAAATGCCAAATGTATCATTAGCTTAGATTTAATCATCTTTTCTAACATCTTATAAATTTTTCCTAATGAACCTATTAGCTTTCCAGTGGGGGCTTAATTTACTTGGTGTTAGATCTTTAATTCCTCTGGATTTGATTAGAGTCTATGTATTTATAGCTTCTAACATTTCTGCAGTGGATTATTTCACTAATGAATACGCATCTGAAATTCAACCAATCACCCCTAAAGCCCCAGCAGGAGCAAGGACAAGCTCTGGCTCACCTTGGGCATTGCAGTTGGCCATTCATCCTCCAGTCAGCTCCTTAATTCACAGGGTCACCATGGGACTAAATGATGCAAAATATCCAAGTGCAGAATTTTTTAAAGGTGAGGATCTTTAAAATTGCACATATTCATTCAACAAACATCAGTTGAGAGCCACCTTGTGGGCCAAGCTGTATACAAGTACCAAGGACACACAATGAATCAGCCAGATCTTGTGGCTGGATCCTCTGGACTCCCGAAGCTTAGGCACTAATTAGAAGGACAGCATCTTACCAAATTTTTAGGCACATTGGAAATTTAGCAATAGGTAAGCTTATTTTGGACAGACAGAATAAATAGGCTCAATTTAGTGACATTTTTAAACAAAACGTAGTTCTATTTAGAGTACAAGTAAACCTTAGAGGCAGAAGATACTTCTTGCATCCTTAGGGGTGCAAACTGTCCCGAAAAACAGCAAATCCTTTGGATTGAATTCCTGTGCATTTGGAAAGCATGCCAAAATTTTAAAACAAACACTGCAGGTCAAAAATGGGGATGTAGAAAACGGAGCATGGTTATGTCAGGGGTATTTCAGGGAGAAAATCGGTTATTACCATAAGAACTGGGTTTAATGAAAGATCTAAATACAGAATCTGTAAAAAATCTAAAGTGGCTCAAAATTTAACGGATAGGTCATCTCTACTGAACTGTGACCAACAGAAGCCTGGAAGTGTGTACTGTGCTTGCAAAGTTGGAAAGGACTTTGCTTACTTTTTCTGCAGCTGGCTGGGATAAGCAACCTAGGAAGAACTTTCAAGTGTGGGTGGGATGACAGAGAAACTCTAAGGAGGGCTGCATGCACATTTCCCTGATGACCCCATCATCAAGGCGTACTGGGGACTTAGTCACTTCAGGCACCCTTCCAGGGACAAAAGGCACACAGAAAAATAAGCCCCATTGCCCAAGGCCAGCAAAAGGCACTGACACATGTAACCAGCCCACCTTTCCTGATCACCTCCTACAAGCCTTCTAAGTGCAACGCACTTTCATTGCTGCTGCTGCTTTGTGGTGCTAGGGATCAAAACCAGGGTCTCCTGCATGCTAGACACGTGCTGTACCACTGGGCTACAGCCCCAGTCCTTTTTGTTTTTCATTTTTGAGACAGGGTCTCCCTAAGTTGCCCAGACTGGCCTCCAGCTTGTGATCCTCTAAGCTCAGGCTCCCAAGGAGCTGGGACCATAGTCATGGGCCACCATGCCTGGCCCCTTTAGTTGCTTTTTTAACATCATTCAATAGTCATTCAAAAATAAGCACTGTTTCCACTCCATTTTAGAGACAAGGAAATGGAGGCACGGAGGAGCTAAGCAGCATATTCAAGACCAGCTCTTGAGTCCAGGAACCAGCGTGAAGTGAGAGCCTCTGTGTCATCTCTGAGCCATGGGGAGTGGTTGCTGCCTTCCAAAGACCACATTTCCCCCCTAGAGGAAAGACTCCCTGGCAGCATTTGCATGCTTTCTTTTACCAATGTGAACAGTTCTGTGATTAGGTGACCAGTCTGTTTGAAAGATGATATGAGACAAAATTAACCCATTTTCTTCCCCAAAGATCTAAGGGTGGGGTCAGGGGAAGTTTGAACAGAAACCAAATAAGTTAAGGCATAAAAACCTGTGCAGAGCAGAAGCCCTCTGAAAATCGGTGTTCAGCAATGATCAAGATGTTCCAAGCAGGGGCAAGAAGGTCAGCCTGGTTCCCAGTGCACTGGGACCAAAGGAGGGTTGGAGAGGAGGGTAAGATGACCTAGCTTCAAGAATCTCAGAACTGCAGAGGAACGTGCAGAAAAGTGATCATTCCAGAAAATGTGATCAACACTGGGAAGGAAGAGGTGAGCAAAAGGACTAAGGGGCCTCCACCGGAAAGCAAGAGGCTCCGGAAGGAGAAAAGACCCAGCCTGACCAGAGCCCAAGAGAGAGGCATCAATCAGGACTGAGGCAGGCAGTCCAGACTTCCACGGTGCTGCGACCCAGCAGCCTCTGCAAACCACCCCTCCACCCATTCCATCTCCTGATTCAAGGAGACTGGGGTCCCTATGGATATCCAGTGTCACTGGGAAAAGCTGGGATTGAGGCAAAAAGACAGAAAACGCTGTCTTCCGTCAAGACTTAATTCCTGCAGTTGCCAAATCACCTCCCAAAGAGCTGGCTCAGGATTCCCCAGGGCTTCAAGGGCTTCCTGATGATGGAGGAAGGTAGGACAAGAAGTGAGGAAAAACTCTATAATTTTGAGAAAAGTTGACCTTTCAACTCTTCCATTTTCCAATTGCCTACAAAAAGGTGTTTTCCTTAGAAAGTTCTGAGAGCACATTCAGAGGCATAGAGGGAGAGAGGGAGGCAAGACAGGAAGAGGCGGCCGTCTAGCTGTCTCACGGTCACACTCCCCCTGTACACACGTTCTGGTGCACTGTTGGTGTCCTGCTTGCACTTGCTGTTAATACCAGGTGCCTGAGCTTATTGAACGAGGGCTGGAGGATTGATAGTGACCTTTTATTCCCTCAGTTGGCGTTGCAGGCCTTGGAACTAACTAACTAGTTCTAAACTCCCCTGGAGTAACCTGGGAGTAGCCTCCCCTTGGCCCTCACCCAAGTGAGCCTGCATGGAAACCACTGACCCAGATGTATTTATGTTCTGGATTCCCACAGAGCAACTGGACTGGCATGCAATGTCTGCTCACACGTCTCTTCCACAATCTGTGACTGACCACAAACTGGGTCTGCCAGGATGGGGTGAGCATGAGTGGACAGCTAAGCATGCACTCTGGTGCTGGTGGAATCCCAGTACCACGTGACTTTAAGGGTACCTCCCTGATCCTCGGTTTCTTCCTCTGGAAGTTGGGCCCATGAGAACATTGCCACAGGATTTCGTCCCAGTCTGTCTCTTCAACTTTAGTTCACAGTATGATCTTCCTCCTCTGGGTTCATCACGTCCTCGCTGTGCTGCCCCTGAGCTCAGTTGTACCCCAACACCATCTGGAAGCCTTCCCCCAGTTCTTCCCCTGATGGACTGCTTCTCATCCTAAGGGTTATTCAAATATCATTCTTCAGGGAAGCCAATTATGGCCAAACAAGCTCAAGCATCTTCTCCCCAAAATCCAAGCCCCCTTTATTCTTATCTGTTATTTCACAAAATTTGCTGCCCTTGGAAATTATCTTCTTCATTTATGCTTATTATACAGTGACTCAGAACTCTCCAAGGTCATCTCTTCATTGTATCCAGATTTCCCCATTTCCTTCCCTGCTTTATTTATTTATTTTTATTTGTTCAACATAATCTTACATATTGGAGGGAATCGTTGTTACATATTCATGCATACATGGATATTGACAAAGGAAGTTAAGGATCTCCCTCCTTTCATCCATTCTCTGTAATACCCCATGCTATAGACAGAAGTGAGCATATACATGTATATTAATTTTTGAAATTTCTGAATTTCTCTGCCTGCCTGTGAATAGTTTGGCTTCTTGTGGGAGTTGTCCTGCTTTATTTTTATCCTTAGCATTTGTGATATAACATACTTTATAGTTTGCTTATTTCATTAGTTCATTATCTGTCTTCTCTCCACTAGAATATAGTTTTGCAAAGGCAGATATTTTTGTTTGGGTCACTGCTGTATCCTCAGTGGCTAGCACAACAGTTTGCACACAGTAGGCTATTAATAACATCTCTTGGACCGCAGAATCCATTTGCTTATAGTCTGTCTCCTTCCGCTGAAGGTAAGCATTACTACAGCAGGAATCTTAACATCCCAGCAACCACTAAATCATGGCCCTCTAGAAGTAATTGTTGATATGTGAGTGGCATCTACTTCTAAGGGATATCTGAAGAGATAATCCTCACAAACTCAGCATAAGTGCCATGCATATAGTAAGAGTTCAATAAAAATCAATATGTAATTATTATTAAAAATTGAGGTTTTGGCATTGAACCTGTAAAATCCCTTGCACATTCTTGACTTGGGTTTCAAGACACCTCCTATCTGTACCCTGGAAGGTCTGGCTGAGGCCTTTCTTATCTGCTTCTGGTTCACAAGGTCCAGGGATGATAGGGCTCCTGAAGCTTTAGCCTGATCCAAGAAGAACTTAACCTCTTCATTGCTCAGTCATTGGACACGGAATCTTTTTGTGGTATCAACTTGGAAAGCTAAGGCTCAGCTGACGGTTGCTATGATGAATTATATTTAAGGCAAGCATTTTCAGTCAGATGTTAGCTGCCTCTCACCCTCAAGAAGTGACCAGCTTCTAGGGCAGCTGTACCTAGAAGGTTTCCCAGATTAGACACTTCCAGCTCTTCCCATGGTATTTGCTACCCATTTCTATGAGCAGCTATTTGTTTCTGAGCGAATGCTATATTTTCCTACCCCTAGGGGAGCAGTTTCACAGCAGGGAGGCCAGTAGCTTAAAGCAGCGAGTGATTTTCTCAAAAACCCAGACCCAGCCCAGCATACCTTCAGTTTCTACTATGTAGTGTCTTCCCTAGGCCTGAGTGTCCACCTTTAATGGTTCAGCTTCATATTTGGGAGGTTCTTCTGATACAACTGACATAACAGATGGTTTGGATATGAGGTATTCCCCAAAAGCCCCTGTTAATATATGAACATTCAGAGGTAAAAGGATTAGGTTACAAGAACTGTGACCTAATCAGTCCATCCTAGTTGGAATGGACAGTCTGGGTGGTAACTGCAGGCAGGTGGGTCACTGGGCAGCGTGCCCTGGAGGGATACATCTTCCCTGCAGCCCCTTGCCTCCTTTCTCTGCTTCCTGACCCTGCCAGGAGCTGATCATCTTTCTTCTACCCGGACCTTCCCCCATGACGTGCTGCCCCAGCTTTGGCTCAGAGCAATGCAGTTGGCCATCTATGGACCGAGACCTCTGAAAGAAACCATGAGCCCCAGATAAATTTTTCCTACTCTAAGTTGCGCTTTTAAGGTACTTTGGTTACAGGGAAGCAAAAGCTTACTAAAACATCTCCCCCAAATGGAATTTACCAATAATTTGATGACCCAATAAGATCGACTATTTGTGTCCTGAAAATGGGCATGAAAACTTTGAGTGCCCACCTTCCAACTGATTCTAAGTTTTTATTTTGTTTTGTGTTTTGGTGCCAGGGATTGAATTTTTCCTCCTCTAAGTTGTTCTTGTAAGTTACTTTGGTTACAGGGAAGCAAAAGCTGACTTAATCACTGCGCCACTTCCCCAGCCCCCTTTGTTTTTATATTTTTAATTTTGAGACAGGATCTCGATAAGTTGCTTGGGGCCTTGATAAGTTGCTGAGGCTGGCTTTGAACTTGCGATCCTTCTGCCTCAGCCTCCCGGGTTGCTGGGCATGCCCACCGCGCCCAGCCTGATTTTAAGTTTTATGAATGGCCTTCAATGAGCATGTTTGAAACTGAGGAGAGCCTGCGTAAGCACCTGCTCTTGGTTCCTGAATAACTCTCTAAATGTCACCTGCTCTGAGCCACTTGCTTTCAGTTGACTGTAGATAACACATCTGATGCATGAGTCATGATGGAAAGAGTTGAAGTTTGATCCAATCACCTCTTTCCGCATCTCCCCCCTAAAATTACCCTCAAACCCCATCCTCAGGGAGGTAGATTTGAGCCTTGCTCTACCCTCCTCACACGCTTGACTACCTTAGGAATAAACTATTTGCCAAACTCATCATTTCAGTGATTGGTGTGTGCAGCAGGAAAACAGACCTGGTTGGGCGATGCACTGAGCCCTTGGTGAATCCCTTACCCCAGAGCTCATTGATTGCTTCTGTTCTCCCAGGTGTGGCTGTGCTGAGAGTATAGAGGAAGATGCTGAGTTCTGTCAAGCTAATTGGCTGCAATCAGCTGTCCCCAAATAGCAGACAATTATGTCTTCAGAGCCTTAGAAAGAAGATGGTGAGAAGACTTCTGTGTTTCAATGTCATGCCCCTGTATTTGCAGATATCTTGAGAAGAATGACATGTAGAAATGTCTAGAACCCTTATTCAGGGGACCCCAAGATGGCTGCATGTCCAGTACTGACACCTCCACCTTGGGATTTGCCCCAGTTCACTGAAGGCCGCAATGCAAGGATCTGGGCCTTCACAGCTCACATTGCCCTCTCTGGGACCTCTAGAATTGAGGAGAATGGAAGGCCATGACCCTTCACGAGCACATGGGGAACCCTCCCTAGGAAGTGTCTCAGTTCCTTTAATGTGGGTTGGAATTCAAAGCTGGAACCCAGCTGCCTAAATAGAACCTATAGTTGGATGTTTTCTCCTTTTTCATCTCTGAAGCCCAGACAGTTCCCTCTTCTGCAATAATATGCCAAAGAAGTGGTGGGATAAGTTTCTTTCTGTACTTCTCTACCAAGTGGTAGATGTGAGAAGTGATGTAATTAGTAATTGTGACAAAGTAGTTAAATAGATTCATTTCATCTAAAAAAAAATTGTGGCTTCTCACTGTCCATACATCTAGAAGTCACAGTCATTATTCTGTGAGCACATTTTTGAGGCCTAAAGTCTCTCAAATAGGCAGCACCTTCTCTTTGAAAATATGTTTAAAACAGGACTAACGGGGAATTGTTGTCATTGGTGAGTAAAAGTGGTACTTTTAAAAATGAGCATAAGGGGCTGGAGCAGTGGCTCCACAGTTGGAGCACTTGCCTGGCATGTGCAAGGACCTGGGTTCAAACTCCAGCACCACATACACAACTACAAGTGTGAGAAACAAACAAAAAACAGATGAATAAATAAAATTGATTCTTTTTCCCTCTCTACCTCTCTCTTTAAAAAAAGATGAGCATAAAATACCATTCATCTGTAGCTAACCTACAAAATAATATGACTAAATTATACAGGATAAATTGAATTCATAAATTTCAGTTTTAGAGTGCTGTTTGTTTATTTGTTTGATACTGGAGATTGAACCCAGGGTACTTTACCTCTGAGCTACATCACCAGCCTTTTTTATTTTTTTAATTTTGAAACTGGGTCCCGCTAAAGTTTTCAGGCTGAACTTGAACTTGCCTTCTTCCTGCCTTCATCTCCTGAGTCCCTGGGATTATAGGCATGCACCACCACGCCTGGCTTTCAGTATTAGGTTTTTAAAGAAGAAGCGTGAATGTTTAAATTCTGTTTAAACAGGCTCTTTCCACACTGCTACAGAAGCTCCTCTGTCCCCAATTCAGTTATTTGTGCTTGTTTTAATTATGACAATTGGAAGAGTTTTCAAAATACATTCTACCTTCTTCTCTAACAACAGACATATAGGTGCATTGAACTTGAACCAGAAGTTGGTATATTTGGGGTTATTTTTTGCAAACACACAGCAAAACTTTATTTATTCAAAAATTGGTTATCCTGAAATTTCAGGATGACAGGAGATGGCTCACAACCAGAAACAACATAGAGGCCTCTGATTAACTAAATAAATCTTGGAATATCCCTGCACTAAAACCTCATGCATTTGATTCAAGGGGCAATTCAGAATCTGTGTAGGCCTGTTTGACTTCCAATTCTAAGCTTATGGATTGTAACTACATGAAAGCAGGAGATTAGAGGTGTTTCCTTAGGGTCTTAACGTTAGCATCATCAGTAAATGATGACTGACAGCAAGTCAGAAATGAAGGAGGTCAACAAAAGAGAAACCAAGAAACAAGTAACAGCCCCTGTATGTAGCAGACACATGATTCATTGCAGGGACAACATCCAATATACTATCACTGTATTCCAGCCAATGTTCACGATGACTCTGAGTCACTAAAATAACTTAGGTTCAGAACACTCTGTAAGCAAGGAGAGAAATGTTTATTACATTTTAGAAAACACTTCGCTAATATTAAAACCACCCAAAAATGGACCAGAAAACTAGGACTTACCAAGAAGAAAACTGAGCTCCTGACTTATTTGTTCATTCAGCAAGACTTTATGGAGCATTTCTTTGTGCCAAGGTCTGTGTAAGGCAGGCCTTGGGGACACACACTGAGACAGCAGGACCTGCTCTCAAGAAACATGCTCAAGCCAGAGGTTTCAAAGTGTGGTCCAAAGCCCTGGGGTACACAAGGCTCTTCCAGGGGGTCACTGAGGTCAAAGGTATTCTCTTAGTGATGCTAAGATGGCATTTGTATTCATGGTGCCAAAGTAATGGTGGGCAAAGCTACTGGCTCCTTGCCGTGAATCAAGGAAGTGACACTAAATACGTCACATACGTCATGTGTCATTGTTCCCCACCACAACACATCACGCAAAAAGGCAATTTCAGTAAAGAATGTCCTTAACAAAGAAGGGAAAATGATTAATTTTATTACATGTCAACCTGAAGCACACCTGTTTTTAATTTTCCCTGCAATGAAACGTGAAGTCCCCATGAGGCATGTTGCTACGGAGGGCCCTGTGACAAAAGCCACCAGTGTGCTTGTCTGAGTGGCAAGCTGAACTGGCCACTTTTTTATGGGATGTAATTTTTACTTGAGAGAATGATGGACTAGCTGGTTGTTCAAACTTGGGCATTTGGCAGATGTTTTCTCAAAAATGAAAAAGTTGAGTCTGTCACATCATGAAAAAGAAGAGTACTTGTTGACAACAATAAAATTTGAGCTTTCGAGTAAAAATCAGAGTTTTTGAAAACTTAAGCTTGCAGCTTTCCAGTAATCAGAGACTTTCTGATGGGAATGATGGTGATATTAATAAACTGATCATTTAATATAATATGATGAAATTGTCAGATTACACTGATGTGCATAACCCAGGGAGCCAGTTTTTTCCAAGTGAGCAAAAAGCATGTTACAAAATCAGACATGAATAAATGTTCCATCCTAAGTGAAAAAAGACCAATAGATTTACCGTAACAGAATGGGTAAAGTTACTGATTTGCTTTTAGATAACACATTGAAATTAAACTTGAAGAATCTACTACTTGTCGAGTTCTACCATAGTATCAAAGAAAAATATCCACAATTACCTGAGAATATTATTAACATATACTTATCCAACTATGTACACATGATGGTACATACATGTATAGCATATGTATATGTATCCCTTAACAGTGTTGTTGGAGAAATATATTATATATAAAAATATATATTATATATGCTATATATGTGTGTCATGTATATATACCCACACATAAATATATACATATATATTTATATACACACACACATATGTACACATACATGCGTGTGACTGACTGGATTTTTCTCATATAGTTCAACCCCCCAAAAAAATTCATTGCAGCATATTGAAAGCAGAAGCAGATACGGGAGTCTACTGCAAAAATGTAAAACACTGACCATTTTCTTTCTGAAATTTACATTTGAAAACTATACCACAGTTATTTCCATAAAAATCTGTTCTTAGATGTCAACATCTCATAGGTTTGTTACTGTTATAGTTATATAAATCAATAAACAACAATGTTAAGAATTTCTTAATTTTACTTGCTGATATCCTAAATATAATGCACATAAGCCAAAGCTCTTTGGAGTCCTTGATAATTTTTAAGAAATTTACAGAAAATCCTGAGAACACAAAGTTTGAGAGCTACTGGTCTCAGAAGACATAGACTATAAAAAGCCATTCTAACCTGCTACAAGAAGGGCTGTGATCAGAAGAAGCCCAAGCCAACATCGGAAGCTACCCGATCCTGGAGAGTCAGGAAATTCTCCCTGGAGGAGGAGGTTACCTCTCAGCTGAGACTCAACAGATGAGAAGGTAGCATGCCAAGAGGGATGTGATGTGGAAGATAGGAGGAAGAGCAGCTGTGAGGGTCCAGGAGAGAGTGTGGCTCAGTCGTGAAAACTGGTTACTTGTTAGAGATTAACTTGTGACAAATTAGGTTGTACTGATTATATAATCGTTTCAATAAGATAAGTGCATATGTGACGTAAAGGATTAAAAACAGATCCTGGTCTCAAGTATCCTAACACTAACAAGGAGCTAGAAATCTATTGCACCTATTTATAGAAAGTTTGAAACAGACACCTTAAGTTGTTACAAATATGTCATTAGAAGGTATCATCTATATTCCATGATATCTAGACATTGAAGCCAAACTTTAGGCTACCTTTCAAAGACTTCTTCAGATTTAAAGGACCTTTAATGAGATGTTTAAAGTCTGATTTGCACTGAAAACAATACAAAATTTTAAAGCCTTATATGGTTCATAACTATTCTATTTTCTTCCAAAGTAGTGGCTATTATCTCATGAATTCAGGTCATTCCATTGGTGGTTTCTATTTTTCTAAAAGTGACTTAGATGATATAATGGGCTTCTTTGCTTTGGTGATCACTTTGCCATGTTTCTTATGTGACTACAGTTTTCTGATTTTTTTCTAATCCATTCTGTTTTAATAATATATTTCTCCAATAACATGAAGGAAAATCTTTAATCAAATGCTCCTGGAACCTCCACCAGGAGCAGTACTTTGTTGGCTGATTCTGAGGAAGGCATGTACTCTGAAGTTGAGGCCCAAAAGCCAGCTCTGTACTCAAAGTCCTTGCTTTATTCCATGGGTATTCCTAAACTGACACACAGCTGCTCTTCTTTTTCTTTTTTCTTTTCTTTTCTTTCTTTTTGTGGTTCCAGGGATTGAACTGAGGGGTGCCTAACCACTGATCCACCTCTCCAGACGTTTTTATTGTTTGAGAGGGCATTTCATTAAACTGATTAGGACCTCACTAAGTTGCTGAGACTTGCCTTGAACTTGGCCATCCTCCTACCTCAGCCTCCCAAGTTGGTGGGATTAAAGGTGTGGGCCACCATACCTGGTTCTGACACACAACTTCTTAGGGTGATTTTTGTCTCTTTAGTGGGAGTTCAGAAAAAACAAAAACAAGTATTTCTGGTTCAGAGATTATGTCTCACATAATCACATTTTAAAAAAGAGAGTGGTCTATAATCACATTGCTACAACCTCTGTTATGTGTTATAGAACCAAGATTCACTGTCAAAAAAACGCAGTGGTTCAGGCTGTATGGCTACATTTCACAACCTTCTCTGAAGGGCTCTATTTCATTTACAGATGAAATTTATAAGGTACATCAGAGATTATCTTGCCATGGGTTATTATCTATTAACTAATTTTTGTGAATTTACTCACATGTTGCTTTGTTAACATATATATATATATATATATATTTTTTTTTTTTTTAAGAGAGAAGGACAATGAGGGAGAGACAGAATCAATTTTATTTAGTTTTTCATGTGGCCTTGTTTGCTCCGACACTTCCTTGATTGAATACGCGGCGCTGGGATTTGAACCCATGCCCTCATGCATGCCAGGCAAGCACTTTAACTGCTGAGCCACTTCTCCAGCACCACATCTTTTATTTTATCTACTGGTTGATTGGTTTGTCTACACCTTTCATGACTCCTGAGAACTCTGAAGAGTAAAAAAGGGGTGGATAATCATGTGATTTTTTTATAGTCTATTATACTTTATATTAAGGCAACAGCAAAAACAAAAATTGGGCAGCAAAAATATTTCAAAGCAAATAAAACTAATTTAACACTAAGATCTACTCATTAACTGTGAATACTATCTATGTCTTTCAGAAGATTTAGAATATATCAGTTATTAAAATATTCTATGTCCCCAGCAACTAGCACTGTGTCTGACACTCTGTGAATGTACAATAAATATTGAATGAATAAATGAATCAATGACTGAAATTTATGAAAGAAACTTATAGAAATAATAGCAATCATTTTCACATTTTTCATTTTAGGGAACTGAGACATAATAAGGAGACTCAGCTTGTCCGGTAACTAATAAGAAATGGGATTGGGTTTTGAAATTGGGGAACTTGACTATAAGTTCACTTGATTAACTGCTGTTCCATACCATGACATATGTTAAGTGATGTTTTTGGAGATTATGGATATTTAGACAATATGATGTTTGTCTATCCAAAAAAAATAAAATATTTGGTAATTATTTTTAGGATGCTAAGAAATCAGATACACAAATGTTGGTCTAACTTCTCACTGTCAATAATCCCTGACTGGGATAAATCTCCTTGGTATAGGAGGTGGGTGGTGGGGTGGACAAACTCAGAGCACATTCAGCTGGATGACCAGCCCAGTGGCCCCGAGTTCAGGTGACAGAGCAGCACCCTCTCCCATTCTTTGTTCCACTGCTTCACCTGCCATTACAGACAAACTAAAATACCTTTCCTGGTAAAATCCGAAACCTTCTACAATCACTTTTTGGTTCGCTGTGGTTTTTCAGGTATGCTGATTAACATAATGTAAAATTTCAAATGCTTAAAGGCAGTCCATTTTTTTGTACTCACCACAGGAAGGCATATAGTTTAAAAGGTTGAGAAATGACAATTTTAGCAGAGTGTGGGGTCACATGCCTGTAATTCTGTGACAGAGGGGGCTGAGTTAGGAGGATCAAGAGTTCAAAGCCAGCCTCAGCAACTTACCGAGACTGTCTCGAAATAAAAAATGAAAAAGGGGGCTGGGAGGTAGCTCAGTGGCGAAGCACTTGCACAGCATTCGCAACTTCCTGGGTTCAACCCCCAGTTCCAAAAACACAAATAATAACCCCCCCCAAAAAACACCTAAAGAAAAAAACAAAAAACAAAAACAAAAAAACAAAAAAAAAGCCTTGGGCTGGAGCGGTGGCTCAGGGGTTTCGGCGCTTGCCTGGCAAGCATGAGGACCCAGGTTCAAACCCCAGCACCACATACACAACTAAGTGTTGGAGCAACTAAGGCCATGTGAAAAACTAAATAAAGTTGTTTCTTTCTCTGTCTCTCTCACTGTCCCTCTTTTTATAAAAAATAAAAAATTAAAAAATAAAAAAGGACTGGGGATGTGGCCCAGTGGAGCACCCCTGAGTTCAAAAGAAAAGAAAGAAATGACAATTTTGTGCTATTTCCTCAAGTTTGTAATACTATCTGTTATTGATGTGACCTTCCTGTGCTAATTTTGTATTCTGGAGAATGGGAGAACGGGAGCATGGGCGTTCAGAGACTGTAAAGGGATCACCAATGTCCTGTGCTGGGACTCGCAGGAGCCTGGTCATGAGCCACATGCAGGTCCTTCATCTCTGTACTGCCAGGGGACTCTTTCCTACATCAAGTCCACTACAGTGGCCTGATTCTCTCTCCCTAATGGGGTGGAGGATTGGTGGCTCAAGGGCACTCAGGATATCGTATATGGACCCTGTGTCACTTAACTATGCTTTGAGCTGCGTTGCCAGTGAACTTTCCTTTACGCTCCTGTGAGAATGTTATGTCCTCATCTCCGCTTAGCACACAGTGGCAAGTGGGTAGTGATGGGTGTTTGACTTGGTTGTGGTAATCATTTCGCAATGTGTACGTGTATTAAATCATCACATTATACACATTAAATATATACATTTGTTACTTGTCAATTATAACTCAATAAAGTTGGGGAGGGATGCTTAAAAATACAATTTCTATACTGTTTCTGGCTTCCTATACCTTCACTTCTCTCTCTCTGGGCAACAGGTTTCTTGATGGCAGGGGCCAGGTCTGTTTCTTCTCATCATTAAAGCTGTGTTGGCTGAAGGAATGTATGGATGGCCAAATAAGTAGCTATCTCCTTGTACCCTGACATCACAACTTGGCAATCTTTCACCTGGTCATCTGTATATAACTTCTTATTTTCATGTTACTTTTTAAAAGTTCACATACAATCCCAGCAACTTGGGAGTTTAAGGCAAGAAGACCACAAGTTTGAGGCCAGCCGGGGCAACTTAGTGAGTGAGACTGTGTCTCAAAATAAAAAAATAAAAAGGGCTGAAGATGTAGCAAGTGGTACAGGGCCCTGGATTCAATCCTCAGTATTGAAAAAATAATAAATAAATAATTTTTTAAAAGTACACACACACACAAAGTTTGCACACACATACAGATTCCACCTCTGAACTAAATCCATAAGCAACAGTAGAATTTTAAGCAGATCCAAATTCCTTGCAGAAGTGGCAAAATATCATCTAATGGGAAATCAGAAACTTGCTGAGTATGGAATTTTTTTTTAAGACAGAGGAACAGTGAGAGAGAGGGAGAGAAAGACAGAATTTTTTTTATTTAGTTTTTCACATGACTTACATTTCTCTGACAATTATTTGTGTACGTGGGTGCTGGGGTTTTGAACCCGTGTACTCGTGCTCTAGCCTGCTGACTATGGAATTTGAGAGAGATTGCCTACAGTTTTCCAAAGAACATCATCGAATGAATGCATCACTATTTAAAAACACAGTGGTTTCAAATACCCGCCTCCAACCTCCTTAGAGGGTGAGCGCAAGGTGAGAAACACAGATGAGAATCATCCAGACAGGTAGATAGCTTCAAGGCAGCCCTCATCCTTCTGCCTGCTCCAGCACACTTCCACCCAGACCCAGTGTGTCACGTGGGGCAGGACTGGGGCCCAGGCTACAAGGGAGCTTTCAGAAGGAATTACAAGAGGAATGACAGCTCCAAGTGTCTAACCCATGGTGCTAGTTTTCTATTGCTGTTATAGCAAATTACCACAAACTCAGTGGCTTAAAACAACACAGACTTGTTTAAGTTGTTCACCGTTCTTAGATGAGAAGTCCTACCACCGAGGTGTCTCTGCAGGGTCTATTCCTTCTGGAGTCTCCGGAGCAGAATCCATTGCCTTTTTCAGCTACCAGAGGTCACCCACAACCCTTGGCTCATGGCCACCTCCTTGCACCTTCAGATCTCAATCTCTCTCATCTTCCTTCCCATTCTCCCCTCTCCATTCCCTCCCTTTCTTCTCTCTCTCCCTCTCCCTTTCCTCTGCTTCTTTTATCACATTTCTTTCTCTGACTCTGACACTTTAGCCTCTCAAAGGACCTTTGTATGAGGCCCACACATAATTCAATTCGAATTGTCTCCCCATCTCAAAACTCTTTTTTTTTAAGAGAGAGGGATAGTGAGAGAGACAGAGAGAGAAAGAGAGAATCAATTTTATTTAGTTTTCCATGTGGCTTCCATGTGGCTTTCGTTGCTGGGGTTTAAACTCGAGAACTTGCATATTCGTGCATGCTGGGTAAGCACCATAACCGCTGAGCCACCACTCCGCCCCTCAAAACTCTTAATCACACCTGCAAGGCTGCTTTGATGACTTAGAACAACATATTCACAGATTCCAGGGATTAGGATGGGAGTATTTCAGGCAGAGGGGCATTATTCTGCCTATCACATCACCCCATCTGGCTTTCTCCCTAATACCTTTGAAGGTGGCTTTTAGGTCTCCACTCTCCAAAGCAGATTCCCTCTCAGACTGCTGGAGACTTCCATGACAAATTCTCATTTTGCATTTTCCTGGTCCTCTCAGCAGGATGCAATACTCCTTCCTCCCTACTGCTGAGTGCAATCTGGACCCTGTTTGGGGCCATCTTTTCTGCTCGCTTCCACCATACCTGCATGTGCATTTGTTACTTTCCTTGCTTATCGAATCAGGAACCAACTCTGTGTCCAGCGGCCTAGAACAGTGTGGGACAGATTGCAGGTGCTGTTATTGCTGTTGGTGCTCAGCAGGTGACTCGCTTCTCTCTGGGCCTAGTGCTGTCCAGATATTTCCCCGGAGTCCCAACACAGCACCTGCTCACCCTCACCCTGGAATACCTCTGCTAGCAATATTCTCCCTGACTAAGCTGAGAGGACTCCACAGTTGCTGCCTGTGTAGCATGCCTGTCCCCTGGGGCTGCTGCCAGCCTGCATTCATCTGCAGCTTCCCACCTCCTGGAAACTGGAGTGTCATTGCTGTGCTGTGTGCTGTAGCAGTGGCTCCCTGTCTGCAGAGCCAGCTGAGGAGCCCGGCTGCAAGCAGGCTTGGATATTTCCACTGTAATTCTCTCCCCCTCAGGATGCTATCCCTACATATGTCAGAATGACTCACTGGGCTCTTGCACTTGCAAAGAGCTGGAATTTAATGAAAAGGCCCTGGCCAAGAACTTGCCGGTCTCATTCTCAGTCACTCCCTGAATAGGCCTCCTGCTAACTCAGGTAGAATCCCACCACCCCAGCCACTGAGCAATGAAGCAGCAAGAACTCTAACTGCTAAGCACAAGGAGATTTAGGCTGGGGTTGAAGTGGATCAAAGGGCAGGGTAAGTAAGGGTGAGGGAATGGAGGCACGAAATCAAAGTTTCTGCTCTCACAGATTTCAAAATCAGTTGGAGACAAACATTTGTTATCAATAACTACAAAAGGCTGTAAAATCTTGTATCAGCAAAGTGCTAAGGAGCTGGGGGGGATAAACTGATTTACAGCTCAAAGTCTACATGGGGATAAATCCAAAATACTAAAAACGAAGCCTTAAAAATACCAAATGAAACCCTGAGAGAATTTTTCTGATATAGTCTCAGAATGGCCTGAGTATATAATTAAAAAAGCCATATACGAAACAATAGACTGAATTATATAAAAATGTTCCCCATGGCAAGATCTTTGTGTATAAAGTAAAAACAAAACAACAAAGGACAATCTGAGAAAAATTTGTGAATCAAACTACAGAGAAAGGCTATTTTCCCTAATATATAAGGATCACATACAAATCAATAAGAAAAACACTAACCGTTTAATAGAAAAATGGACAAAGGATGGAAGTAGACAGTTCGTTGAAAAGGAAATGCAGATGACCTTCAAAAATATGAAAAGAGGGGGCTAGAGCGGTGGCTCATTGGTTACGGCGCTTGCTTGGCATGCACAAGTACACAAGTTTAAACCCCAGCACCACATACATACACAACTACATGTCAGAGCAATGAAAGCCATGTGAAAAACTCAATAAAAATTTATTCTCTCAGTCTCTCTCTCTCTCTCTCACACACACACACACACACACACACACTGTCCTTCTCTCTTTAAAAAGAAAATATGGAAAATATTTAGCCTCACCTATAAGAAAAGGCAAGTAAAATCACACAGAATTTTTTTTTTTTTTGCCTATTATATTGGCAAAAGTAAAAATATTTGAAAACACTGGTAAGGAATCTGCAGCCCACTTGTGCATTACTGGTAAAAGTACATATTGGCACAAAACCTGTGGGAGGCAAATTTTCAACATCTAATAAAATTATAAATGTGTATCTTTTGACTCAGAAATTTGCTAGGAATTTATCCTATAGAGAGTCTCTAACCTATGAGAAATGACATTTATAGAACCTTTTTATGGCAACACTATTTATACTGTCACAAGATCAGAAGTAATCATCACACGAGGAGTGATAATGTGTGATTTTTCCACATAGGGTGGATTTCTGGGCATTGGTCAAAATCAATGGGGATGCCCTTTATGACGATCATGCAAGTAGTTTAGAGATGTGCTGTTAAGTGACAACGGCAAGGCCAGGATGATTTGTTCAGTGTGCTGCCATTTGTGTATAAAAGAAAGAGGAGTGAACTACCAGTCAAGGTCAAGAACAAGCTCAGGGTACTCCTGCTGGTTGTTTTTGCTCATGCTGTCCTTTCATGTAGATTGTCCTATCTCCATCTCTGGTGGAAAAATTCCTCTTCCAAAATGATTTCAAATATTTCTTCATCTATAAACCTGTATCGATCTCTTGAACTAGATACTCTCTCAATTGAACAAAGCTGCAAAATTATCAGGCTTCGGGTCTGAAATCCTTCCTAAGGCAACTCCGAATAATTCATAAAGGAAGAAGACCTCATAAGAAATTTAATATTTTTATGGTCAAAGACATCATAAATAGACCAAAAGACAAAACTAACACACCAAGAGGAAACATTTGTGACATTTATTAATGACAAAGGCTTATTATTTATGTTATATGAAGAGATTCTACAAACCAAAGAAGAAAAAATCAACAGTCCAACAGAAAAAAAGGGGCTGATTTTAAGAAAAAAAATGCAGTTGGTTCAATAAGAGGAAGAAATGTCACTTAAGACATCCTCAAATTTTAAACAATAAATATATTTTCTCCTTGAAGAGTAAAACCCAAAAGGATTTATATAAGTGAAGAGGCAGTGGGGTGATGGGAGTATAAACAGTTGAATTGTCTTGGGGGAGTAATTTGGCAGGAGTCATCCAAGGCTAAAATTATGTATCACCTTCAACACATCTATTCTACTTTTAGACATCTATGCTCAGAGATACACAGATGCACATAACAGGACTTACAAGCATGATCACTGCAACATTATTCTTCACAGAAAAAAAAAAAAAAGGAAGGTCTCTAAAGGATCACCAGCAGGTGAAGAGAGAACGATTATAAATTCGGGCTCTGGGCTACTGTAGAGCAGTTTAGAAAATAAGATAGGACTTTGTGTTTTTGAAAAGATCTCCAAGGGGAAAATTTCATCTAAAGAAAAGTATGCAAAATATTATTCCACTTATGGGGGAAATCTGTGTCTATGTATATTTATACATATGTATATGCACAGAATATGTATTTCTGTATGTGTTTTATTTTATATTTTGGTCGAATAATAGTGTTTTCCTGTAGAATTAGGAATACAGAAGGAGGAACTTTCATTTTGTGCTTTATACTTTGATAGGGGTTTGTTTTGTTTGCTATTAAAAGACAGTGATTGGAAGGACCCTGTTCATGCAGCTAGGAAAAGGGATTTGATTTCAGTCAATTGGCCTCCCAGTGGGATATTTTTTTCAGTGTTCTATCAAAAGAAAAGAAGAGGCACTTTGAGTCAAGAATGATTAAACAGAAATAAATACAAGACATTTTCCACTAGCTATGGAGATCACCATGGAATTTTCAGAAATGTCCGTCTTATAACCAACCTAAATGGCCACTGGGAATAGCTGCCCCCATTGGTGATGCGGCACATAGATCATACTCCTAGCTGCTTCTCCAGTCGACCATACCTTGGAAGTTGTTGCCTTGATTTTTCTTGTTTCTTCCCAGATTCCCTCCTAGTTTTTCTACAGCTAGCTTAAAATTTGGAAAGAAAAGACTCATCAATGCTGAGTAAACAAAGACTATTTCTTGAGCCTTAAGTAATATATTCCCTAAATTACGTTCTAGAATTACTTCAATTTTTTTTTTTTTTTCAGGGCTGAGGACTGAACTCGGGGCCTTGTGTGTGCTAGGCAAGCGCTCTACCACCGAGTTAAATCCCCAGCCCCTGAATTACTTCAATTTTAAATAACAACATAATGTTGGAGCATCATTTGATGTGACATTTACTGCGGCCTCTAAGGTCTTTCTCTTTTATTCTTCTCCTAATCGCTTTTGCTTGCTTTGCTCCCTTTCATTTGCTTTAAGACCTGTAGCATGGAGGAAGGGTGTTGTTATGGCTCACATGTGGTTTGTCCCCTAGGCTTCATGTGTTGGAAATTGGGTCCTCCGTGTGCAGTGGGACATGATATGGAGGTGGAGCCTAGTTGGAGGTCATTAGGTGAATTGAGAGCATACATATTCTCAGAAGGGATTTTGGGATCCTATTCTCTCTCTGGCTTTCTGTTTTGAGATGTGATGCTTCCTCTTGGCACATACTCCACCATCTGTCATGGGGCCCTTGTTAAAATCAGCACTATACTGTTTGGACCCATAGCCTACAAAACTGTGAGCTAAATAAACATCTCCTTTTTCAAAAATATCCTACCTCAGGTATTTCATTATGGTAATGAAAACAGAGTAAATCAGGAATCATGTAGGGAAGGTCATGGGCTTTGAAGTCTGACATAACCAAGTTCTTGTCATGGAATTTCAACTTAGTATTTTTATGACTTAGAATAATCTAGCTTCCCCAGATATCAGATTTTCATCTTTTCAATCAGAAAAAAAGAAAGAAAAATCACAATGAAATTTGAAAATATTATGAATTGAATGATAATGAAAACACAACATATGGAAATGTATAGGGTGCAGCTGAAGCAGGACTTATAGAGAAAAGCATAGCTTTAAGTATATGACAGACAAGAAGGAAAACCAAAAATCAATTTACCTGAGCTTCTTAAGGAGCAAAAATAGGAAATAAAATAAAATCCAAAGAGATTAGGAGGGAAAATAGTATAGATACAAACTGATTGAATGAAAACATATGCACATCTACATATGATAGAAAACTATCAACAATGCCAAATACAGTCGTTTGTAAAGATTAACAAAATTGGCACGTCCCTTATGAGACTTATCAAGAAAAAGACACAAAATACAAATTACCAAGATCAGATATGAAAGAGATAGCAATACGTATTTTAAAATGTCAAAAGTATAAATAATACTATCCGGTGCTTAGAAAGTTTATGGGAATTAACTCAAGTAATGTAATTAAAGTGCTTAGCACAGTAGCGTGGTTCACATTCATTTAGCCATCAAGTATGCTTTTACTGAGTGCATGCCCTATTCTGGGCACTAGGAGTATTAAAGTGAGCTGGTGCATGTGGACAAAGTGTGTATTGGGGGTGACAGACATGGCCCTTGCCCTATAGAGCATAGAGACCCATAGTGAAGATAGAAATTTTAAAAATCACATATATAAATGTAAAATTGCAATGATGACGGGTAAGTGGGGCTTGGAGCTACAAGTGCATATGAAAAGGGTAAGTGGCCTAGTGAGGAAAGTCGGAGAGGCCTTCCCCAAGGAAATGCAGCTGAGATGCCATCTGCAGGAAGAGGCATTAACTAGACAGACGTTAACTAGTCAGTACTGGTGGCGGGGAAAGAGCAGGGGAGAGGCCCTGCTTTGGGAGGAAGGATGACCTGACTCAGGTCCCTGTATCTGAAGCTGGAAAGTAAGGGTGAGTAGGGGTCAGGGGTAGGGCACAAATCAAGCAGGGGAGGTAAGGGGCCAGACTTTGCAGGGTCCTGTAGGCCATGCCAAGATGTTTGGTCTTTAAAGACAGTGTGAATGGGCTGGAGTGGTGGCTCAGTGGTTTCGGCGCTTGCCTGGCAAGCATGAGGACCCGGGTTCAAACCCCAGCACCACGTACACAACTAAGTGTTGGAGCAACTAAGGCCATGTGAAAAACTAAATAAAGTTGTTTCTCTCTTTCTCTGTCTCTCTCACTGTCCCTCTCTCTTTAAAAAAAAATAAAATAAAGACAGTGTGAAGACATTTAAGGATTTCAAACAGGAGTGGGGTAACATGAGCAGATTAGAAAAGATCATTTTCCATGTGGTATGAAGCTGAGGATCAGGGTAGACATGTGAATGCCAGTCAAGTGTCATTGCATAGGGGAAAAATAACAGCTATAATTACCATTCAAAATATAAAGTAAACTGGGCTGGAGTGGTGGCTCAGAGGTTTCGGCGCTTGCCTGGCAAGCACAAGGACCCGGGTTCAAACCCCAGCACCACATACACAACTGAGTATTGGAGCAACTGAGGCCATGTGAAAAACTAAATAAAGTTGTTTCTCTCTTTCTCTCTCTCACTGTCTCTCTCTCTTTAAAAAAGAAAATATAAAGTAAACTGGAAGTAACTCAAACGTCTAACAACAATGGACTGGAAGGATAAGTTATAGTCAATACATATGGGTTAGTATACAACTATAAAAAGGGCTGCAGACGGGGCTGGAGCAGTGGCTCGGCGGTTATGGTGCTTGCCTGGTATGCTTGAGGACACGTGTTCAAACCCCAGCACCATGTACACAACTAAGTGTGGAGCAATGAAAACCTAAATAAAATTGATTCTCTTTTTCTCTCTCTCTCTCACTGTCCCTCTCTCTTCTTTAAAAAAGGGGGGATGCAGACATATAAATATTATATATATATATATGCATATATGTCTCTCTCTGTGTGTATATGTGTATATATAGAGAGAGAGTCAGAGAGGGTGGGGGGAAGAGAGTTGTAGTGATTTGTAATTATAGTTATTTCCAGGATATACTGTTAAGTGAAAAAATAAAATAGAGAAAATTACGTGTGCATGTGTGCATGTGTGTGTGTGTGTGTGTGTGTGTGTGTTGCTATTTATCTGAAAAAGGATAGAGAGTAGTGTGCATTTTTGGCAGGGTGCTGGGGGTTGAAACCAGGGACTAGCAAATGCTAAGAAGGCACATTACCACTGAGATACACCCCAAACTCTAAATATATACATTTTCACAATGAAAGTATAAACTAAGGTTAAAAGAGTTACCTAAAAGGAAATATAGAGACATGATGAAGAAATAAAGATAGAGTTTTCTGAATACAAAGGTTTTGTAGATTTGACCTTGAAATCATCTAAATATTTTACATAATTATAAAACAAAATTGAATTTAAAAACTAAATTCAGAATTACTGAAAATAAAATGAAACAAACAAAGCTCACTATGTATTGAGTTAATGGCATAAGAAAAGGAATCAATTAGCCCATAAAACTGTATGCTGTTTGGATTTATCTATTGACAAAGGAAATTGCCAAAACAATAATAACAAAAACAAAAAACAGCTTTCAATAATCCTATTGGTATTAGTAGTATTTATTGTCCTGTGACTATTGTGTATGTATTGTAGGATTAAATAAAGGAGTGAGCATTTTTGTACTGGCAACTGGGATTTTTGGTTTTTTAGTATGATACATTCTAAGAATAAAAATAATTTGCAAAGAGTTTTAAACCATTTTTGGTAATCATGCTGTTGGCAAAAGTATTGCATTTTTATCTAAAATTGCTGAGAATGTAATTTTTATATATTGTGAGACAAAGAAAATGAAAAATTGTCTGTTCTTTTAATGATCCTGGATGTCTTTGAGAACTGGAATTCTGGGCATAGGACAAAGAAAAATACAGATGGAAGAATAAAAGGTTAAGCAAAATCCCTATGGCCTTCATACTGAACTGGAATGTCAGTATGAACTCATAATGTTTTTCATCTTAAAAAATTTAATTCATATTTCTGTCCACTGAAAATATCTAGAAACAATGACCAAGATAGTAGCAACCCTTATGTCCAGATTATGGTCTCTAAATACCATTTTCTACTTTAGGAACTTGGGTTCCTTAGGGAAATGGATAATTTCAAGTTGTGAGACCAGATAAGTACATGGTGAGTAGGGAATACCTTACCAAAACCTTGGCTAAAGGTGGGAAGGTTAAAGTTTCTATATGAATAACTGCAAGTTATATTCTTTCCTCTTCTTTCCCTCCTTCTCTCTTTTCTTTCGAGATAGGGTCTTGCTAAGTTATGTAGGGTCTCACTGAGTTGCTGAGGCTGAGGCTGGCTTTGAACTTGCAATGTTCCTGCCTTCACCTCTGGAGCCACTGGGATTACAGGTATGCATCTTTGCAACTTGTTTATATTCTTAATGATATAAAAATATTAATCACCTTTGGAAAACACTGGAATCAATTTGTTATTTTGGAAATTAGTAAATAAAGAGAAGAGTCATATTTTTAATCCTTCTTTTCCTGTACAAACTGTACCTTTGGCTAATCAATAGATGGGGTAAGGTTTCTCCTAACAAGTCTTCCAGTTGTTAAATGAAGAATAATCAAAGTAGAATATCATCATTTCCTGATCCTTAATAAATAATGGGTCTAGGTATGATCATCAATACTAAGAAATTACAGAATAAGGGTCAACCAATATCACCTATGAAGCCTACTTGCAAAAACTATTGAATCTGCATGTGGTCAAGCTTTTGGATCTAACAGTATACAGAAAACTCAGGAGCTTGAGAACACGTAAGGAACACAATAGGGGATACAATCAGCAAAATTCACACTTTGTGAAACTATAGAACAAGGGTTCCAGAAAAAAATGGAAAAAAAAAAAGATTAGGAACACACACATTAAAGGAAATTTAGGACTGATCAATCAATTGGAATAAATAGGCCTTATTCTGCTTTTGATTTAAACAAGCCAACAAAAAAATCACTCAACTAGACATAATAATGGTTTTATACTAGTCTACTTATGTTTGAAATTTTCTATACTGAAATGATAATTAATAAGAAAATAACTATCCCCTAATGAGTGTTTATTACATATAAGACAGTTTACATAATTAAATGATCCCTCATTCAGGGATAGTTAGTACTCATCTGCAATATTCAAATGATGAAACCAAGGCAAAGAGTGGTTAAGCATCTTGCCCAAAGTGACACAGCTAGTAAACTATGGCATCTGGATTCAAAACCAGACAGTCTCCACTCTAAAACTAAATTCCTACTTTATATAGTAGTACCTGCCATGATGACGGTAGCTGGACTGGGGCAATGATAGTGGTGAGAAGTGGATGGATTGAGGAGATACTTAGAAGGTAACATTGCCTAAATTCCATGCTGAATTGCACAAGAAGCTAAGGGTCAAGGAAGGGTTTGAGATGTCTGAGGTTCCTGCGTGCCACATAGGACAGATGGTGATACTCTTGATTGATAAGGGGAAAGTGAGGTAGAGTCAGGTTTAGAAAGCAAAGATGATTCGGGTTTGGAGCATATCAAGTCTGGAGTGCCTTCAGGACATCCAGGTGAAGTCAACTGGATGGCTGGGTATAGAGGCATTCTTATGTTAGTTTTCTCCCTTCCTCCTCCTCTGTTTTCTTGGGATGGAGGCTACTTTTCTAGTTCTGAAGTGTGACTTAATGTTCTATTCTTTTTTCAGAGGTGTTGGTGGAGGTGTCATCTGCACATTTTGGAAAGTTGCTTTTATTTCATTGTCTCAGGAATTGGAAAAAAATGGGTCATTTTATCAACCATGGCTTGATTATCTACTAAGCTCCAACCACTGCATTAGGTGCTTATATAAGTTTGTATCATTTAGTTCTCTTTTATGCATTTATTCAGAATTATAAAGATCTTATTCTTTCTACTATATAAATGAGGGGAACTGAAGACCAAAAAGAATAAGCCACTTGCTCAAAGTCACAGAACCGTGAAGCAGCAGCCTGCATTACTAATCTATGTTCTGCCATGATGTCTGGGTGGTGACCAAAGTGGTTCATGGTCATGGTTTTCCATTGCACTGACTATCAGGGTGATAAAGCTCTTTCGTCACATTTTCATCCAACTTTGTGTTTTAACATGGGGGAAAAATTCAGGTGCTGCTGTGTCTGTAACACCTCTTCAATGCTTCCTAACCTCTATTTTTATCCAACATAGTGTATAGCCTCAGGTTCATTCTGAGCAAATAACAATAGAATATAGCAGGAATTTAATAAATTTATTTTCATTATGTATATTTTTAGGAATATCTTCTATTTATAAGGATATTCAGTGTCTCCATGTCTATAGCAATAGAGTTCTATTTCAAAGTAAATTTAAGAATAAATCAAATAGTAAAAGAAAACTATTACATACATAGAGGCAATGGTAGTTCAGAGAAAGGGTGGGAGGAAATCACTAGATGAAGCTGGACTCCAATAGCTGACCCTTGCCAGAGTGTTCATCCTACCTCCAGCCCCAATTATGGGCTTCCATAGTAATTGAATATTGTGACAAAGATATGATCTGTTGCCATTTCACTTAGAAACTCCTAGTCTCTGTTTACTATTGACTGGAGCTCTCCAGTGAGCTTGTCCCAGGCCCCAAATACTACTGACCAGATGGTATCTTTATTCCACATTGTTCAGATTGGCATGTAGGATGGGACCCACACCCTTTTGCTCCCCACCACTTCCCCTATTCAGGAATTCAGGAAAGAGGGGCAAAGAGTACCTAAGCAAGCCATGACAGGTAACACCTAAGATGCTGGGTTATTTTGAAAATCTTATAATATACAGGTTTACTACTACTACTACTACTACTACTACTACTACGCATTCTAGAATTAAAGCTCTGTTGACTACTCTCATTTCCATCCATTCCCATTCCTTAAATCTAACTCCCCATTTTTTTATGCTGGTACCATGTTTGCACAATTTGTTCCATTTTCATCATCCCTTCTGGGACAGAAGCTGCATTCAGCATATTTGTAAGAAATGATTATAGATGGACTTCTTTTAAAAAAACATTTTTTGTGAGCTTTTCTAAACATAGACAAAGGCAATAAAAAAAAATCCCCATGCTACATGTATTTTAAGACATCATTGTCACATGAAATAATTTTGCCTGTGTGTTCCCCCAAGGAATTGAAGAGTACATTATAGTTGCTGTAATCCTGCTGGGTAGACACAGTATCTTTATTCTTCGTTATTCCTGATATTATCTGTTCAGAATATTAAGAAATGAAATCTGTATAATATATCTGTATTATTCTCATTTCCTATCAGCGCCACAAAGCCAGTGCTTTTCCACCATTGGCCCTTACAGAGAAGAAGAGTTCGTTCAAGACTGAAAAAAGTAGGGTTTAGGTATTGCAATATTCGTGTATTCTTTAAATGAAGGTGGTAACATGGCTGTTGATAAATATTGGTAAACATGTCTTCTTAAATCCACAAGGTCAAAGAAAAGACAGGTTCCAGTCTTCCTGGTCAGGGTACTCTTAGCACCTGACCACTGCAGCTATCACAGCATCTCAGACCCTGACTTCCTCATGGACCGGACACAGGCAAAAGCCCGACTTTGTGCACCTAGGACAAATATTCCCACTCTGAAAATGGAAACATCCTATTCTCCTGCATAAGCAGGGTGAAGGTTTGGAGGAGGCAGTTTGCGTGGGCAGGGGTGTGTGTACAGGTTGAGAGTGTCTTTACCCCCTTCCCAGTTGCAGCAGGAACCCTTCGGTTCCCCTAACCCCTTGGTTCGCGGCCCTGCCCAGACCATTGTCCGCACACCTCGTCCCTTCAGCTTCCGGGCCGCGGGCGAGATGATTTGCTGCAGATGACATCAGCCCTGGGCCAAGGGCTGGAAGAGCCGAGGCAGCCACCGCGTGAGGTTGTGCCGGGTGGTCCCTTCCTCCTCCTCTTCCTCCTCCTCCCGGGCTCCCTGCCTAGTCTCCATATAAAAGCGGCGCTTCCCCGCCCTCTCTCACTCGCCGCTCCTCTCCCCGGCTCTCTCCGCCGCCTCCGAGAGGGCGGAGGGGGAGGCGGCGCGCAGCGCCGGGAGGCGGGGGGACGCAGGGGGCGGAGCGGAGACAGCACCTTCGGAGATAATCCTTTCTCCTGCCGCAGAGCAGAGGAGCGGCGGGAGAGGAACACTTCGCCGAGGCGTATCTGGCCGGCAGGATGGCGACCGTGGTGGTGGAAGCCACCGAGTCGGAGCCATCCGGCAGCATCGCCAACCCCGCGGCGTCCACCTCGCCCAGTCTGTCGCACCGCTTCCTAGACAGCAAGTTCTACTTGCTGGTGGTGGTCGGCGAGACCGTGACCGAAGAGCACCTGCGACGTGCTATCGGCAACATCGAGCTCGGTAAGCGGCCCCGCGCCCCCAGGGACGCGCACCAGGAGACACACAAACACGACCCCACCCAGGGCACGACGGCCACCCAGCTCCCCAGCCGCGCCCCGCACCCATGCCCCTCCCGGCCACCTCCCACACTTGATCTGGACTCTTTTCTGGGCTAATTTCGGAGAATAATCTGAATTATTAGATTTGAGACCCAGAGGGAGAGTCTCTAATAACCTTGAGGGATCCGTCCCTGGGATGGTCCGCAGCCACAGCCAGGTTGGCCACCGCCTTTCCCGCTGAGTGAAATGCAGGTGTCAGAGAAGCCAAGGCCATAATAAAGCAGCAACCGCGGGAGGCAAAGGGGGTGGTGGCGGACCAGAGGCAACCACTCCTTTCAGCACCCTTCTTCGTCTTAGCAAAAATCTGGTTTCCCTCTCACCCGCACAACTACGGTCAATACACCATGTGCCAGGGCCCGCGTGGGAACCATCCTTACCATGGCCACCTAAGCCCCCCAAGAACTGCCTTTCTGGCTTAAAACTTCCCTATCCTTTCTTTCCTCGGAATGACTAGGCTAGTCCTAGGGCCACGCCCGTTCCCTCCACCCCTCGGGACTCAGGGATGGAGAACCGCCTGCGCTGGTTTCCCAGACGAAGCTCGCCTCGCCACTGCCCCTGGGGGCTGCAGCTTTGAGAAAGGACAATGGGACCCCAAGTTGTGGGGTGGGGCTTCTTTTAAAAGTCTCAGTCTTGGGAATGCTAGATTGAATGGGGAAGGGGGCGTCGGCGGGTCGGCAGCTCGCCCGCGCTGTGCACCAAGAGCGCGCTCAGCAGAGGCGGAATAGCGGTTCGTCCGGATCCCTGGGCGGGGCTGGGAGGGTCCCAGCGGGCGCTGCCTCGGACGTGCGGACCGACCCGCCCTCCAGCCCCACCCGGGCTGCCGCAGTGCCCACACCCGCTCGCCGCACCTGCCCCCCGCACTGCGGCGCCCCCACCAGGCACCGTTGGCGCGGCGTGCGCTCTGCGGGAGCCTCACGCTGGCGGGGGCTGCCGGCCCCCACCTTTCTGTCTGCCCGGCTTTGTTGCGCTCCGACTCCCGGGTGGCAGCTCTAATCTCTGCCTTTTCCTCTACCCGCGGCGTCCCGGCCCTCCCCGTGCCCTGACCGAGGTTGCCGGGTCTCCTCGCAGCTCCAGCCCGGCTCTATTCTCTCGGGGTGGTGCTGAAACGTTTCTGCCCGGCGACACCGGCTGGTGGGCGTGGTGCAGTCCGCACTGCGGTCTCTACGGCAGCCCGAGGCGGACAAAGGGCGTTCACGCAGCCCTCCTTCCCTGATCCCCCTCACCCCAATAAAAGACGGAAGAAAAGCCATGTTTTAGATGGAAAAAATAAATAAATAAACGCTTGTCAGCTGCTTCTGCAATTGGAAATGGCTACTTGTCCCCAGAACAAAAGGCTGCAGGGTGGGGACTGGAGTTGCAGACCTCGCTCTTTTGTTTAACTTTAAAGCATTGATTTTTCTTTTCAGCTTAAAAAAGGGGGGAAATGAAAACAGAAAGCAGTCAAGATATTTCATTCGAAAAAAAATTCAAAGTAAGAGATTTAAAAAATGAAATGTCTTATTTGAGCATCTCAATAACCCTTCATTCTCAAACTATAGGCCTTTGATCTGATATAGTTTAATTTTGTTTATTTGCACATTTTTCTCCTTGAAAATTTTAGCATGTTCTTATTTTGGGCACGGCTATTGTGGGAATCAATGACTGTGTTTTTTTTAAAAAAATTTGTCAGTAGCATTGCCTGGAAATAATAACATATTGGGGGGTGTTTTCTGGCTACAAAATTTTCATAAGCACCCAGTATGGTAGGAGGGGGGGGAGTCATCACCGTTATTTTCCAGATGGGGGCCCAGAAGCAGGAAGGGGACCAGCTCAAGGTCACATCACTTATCAGTGAAAGGAGTGCCAGTACTGCAACGTCACTTCTTTTCTGACCCTGTCATGATGTTGGTGCAGGGCAGCCCAACATCTGAGGGTGATTTCAATACAGCAGTTTTCAGAGCTTGCCTTTTGTACAGTCATCCACTTGTGGGCAGCGCCCCATGCAGGGCGATGGTTCAGCACTCACCTTCCACCATAATTATCTTCTGCTTTGTTACTCAGCTGATCATCCTTTCAGTGTCCCTTTCCTCAGGGGTTTTTTTCAAGTTGCTTCTGTTGGAGGATAAAATAGATGCAGCCAACTACTGTTCCTTATCTGGACTCCTTTTCATGCTACTAGCACTTAGTAAAAAATTCAAATTTGTTTTCTCTATGTTTATTTTTAAAATCCTGTTTAAGTATTAAAGGGCATAAATCACAGATGAACAGCTCAATTTTTCACAAAATGAACACACCTGTGTTATCTACATAAGAGACAGAACCCCTGCCTCCCCACCTTGCCTTTCTGGTTTTTAATTCCTTAATTTGACCAGGTTTTTGCATGGAACTCCAAAATGGCTCTATTGATCCATTAAGAATCAGCCAAGTGAGTGAGCAGAGCCATTTCCTTGTGTGCAGTAACAGATGTTGTTGTTTCTCTGGAGATTGCTCTCCTGGGTCCTGGGGTCTCCAGTGCAGCTCAAGCTGCAGGGCTCTCCAGTGCTAAGTGAGAATACCACTCCCTGGCTTTTCATTCAGACTTTCTGAGATGACTTAGCAACAGGGCAAGCAGGCTTTCTTTCTCTGCAGCTTTATCAGGCAAGTCCCAGCTGGGCCTCCTCCAGAGGTCACTCTGATGCCGCCACTGTTATTGCTGAAGCCTGCAGGCCATGTGTGTGAAGCAAGATGGAACTGCTCCAGGGGACTCAGCTTTAATTGTGTGATGCTGCTGCTGCTATGTGCAGTCTGGGAAAGCATTTTCTCATTGGTTACTGTTTCTTTGTATTTCCCTTCCTGTTCTTCACTGAGGCTCTGTGGAGTTGGAGACCCTGGTGACTTAGATTCTTGCCATCTGGATTCTGAGGACCCTCTGGGAAACCTAGAAAGTAATCTGTAAATCTGTAGAGGGATGATGGTAATATGATAAACCATCAGTCCTGAAACACCTAATGTGGGTGCTTAGTAAATGCTTCTTGAAACCAAGAGAGATGATCATTCTTGTATTCTTAACTATATTCACAAGGCACCATGTCAGGTTTGTTCATTACTTCCTGAATTTGAAACATTTGTATTTTCAAGGACTCCTCTAGGTTTACTGATACATGACTTTATTCCAAACCATTGTGGCTACCAACAGCTACTGTTCCTTGGCAATTCCTTTGCCCTTCCCTAATTCGCCCCCAACATGGATTTAGCCAGTCATCCTGTTTTTAGCAGAGCAACTGCTCCTCAGGTTTATTTTAATACCTAGACTACATACATAACTGTTTTGCAACCTGAATTCTAGAGCCTTGGAGAATGAGTTTTCATTGTTTTCATGTTACTCTTTTAAAGAAACTAAAACCTGAAAGGAATATTAAGTGTCAGTTGATGTTTTCAATTACTGTTAAAATGTAACTTTTCTTCTAGTTAATATTGGGATCAACAAGATTTGTTCATGAGAAGATAGATGTATCATCTTCTGCCCCGGATTTTTAGATGTAAATTTAGCTGATTATATTGTAACATTCTGATATCACTTTATTGAATGAATTCAGTCTAAAGTGATAAGAGAATTAAGAACCTAGGAAAGATTTGGGTTTAATTTCATCATCAGGTCTGGAGATATAGCTCAGTAGTAAAGCACTTGCCTAGCACGTGTGAGATCCTGGGTTCAATCCCCAGTACAAATAGATAAAAATTCCATTTTTTAAAATATAATAAGAAAGAGGGGATCCAAAACTGTGTCTGGTGGTAATGAAGTGAAATGTTAGAAAGTATTAAATCTATAATTCCTCATCTACTTTTTTTTTTAAGAGACAGGATCAGTGAAAGAGAAAAGGAGAGAATCAATTTTATTTAGTTTTTCATGTGGCCTTCATTGCTCCAACACTCAATTGTGTACGTGGTGCTGGGGTTCAAACTCGCCATCTTGTGCATGCCAGGCAAGTGCTGTCACTGCCGAGCCACTGCTCCAGCCCCTGTACTCATCTACTTTTCAAAGTCAAAAGGCAGATGGATTTCTGCTAGCACTGCTTAGTTGGTATTATCTACTAAGGGCTCTGTGATCCATGCTGAAATACAAACCAGCCCCAAAACTTAAGGTCATTAAATAGATGATTCATTGTTAACCTTCTCTAAGGGCTTACTTTTAAAAATAACTCCCAACTTTTAGATTAAATAAATAAATGATTATAAATCACTTCTTGTTTGCTTCTATTGTAAGATGTTATATAAGAGCGGAGTTATTTATTATCAATATTTTGAACTCATGAACTCTATGTAAGATATTGTCTGCATTACATATAACATACGTACAGTGAGCATCAAGTTGCTAACTTATAAAAATGGAGAAAAGCAAATTGAAAGTTAGGTCAAAGGAAAAACTAGGAAATCTTTTCTCTGAGAAGCAAAGTCTTCTTAAATTAGCATTTTCTTTTTAATTGTTTCTTTAGTTTATGATTCTATCACGGTTTCATTTCACTTTTTGGCATAGTTTTACAAATAGAATCTTATGGTTGATTATAGGTTAGCCATTTATGTATTTGCAGATATATACACACATATTTACATATTCAAATACACACGTATTTATATACATACATATTCAAAAGCCTATATCTCAAAAAGAGCAATTAAAGCCCATAGATGCAGATGAACTCATTAAAGGCCCAAATGACTGTCAAATAGAAGCCATGAGCCATCAACATGCAATGTATGGTTATTTTATTCTGCTTTCTCCAGTCTGCAGTTGCTTTTAGTGATGTAATGTTTTTTTCTTTTAAATTTTCATTTTTTTTTTTTTTAGCTTTTAAAAGGGAGGTACTTTAAAAAAAAATTGACTTCATTAAACAGTCCTGCAAAATGAGTGCATGAGCAGGGTAAAGTTGGAGGAACCAGCCCATAGACATCAAAGATACCTGACTCTTCCTTTTTCACCATGATTTGTTCTGTGATGAGCCCCCCCCACACACCTTACCCCACCTCCTTTTTTCCATCTGTGTCATGTGCATGTTTTCCTCCTCTTTGTGCACTGATACCACCTGGAGTCACAGAACTGAGAAGAAAAGACCTTTTGTTACCCTCCTGTCACCAAGGATAGACCTCAAAAGAGTGCTCACTTCCCAGGCTGGGCCACGTACCCACACAGCAACCAGGTGTGTTCTCGAGGGGTGACCGATGCCCTTTGGGCTTGAATGTTTAAAAACTGTTGGAGTTCTTAGCAGTTGTTACCCACCTGGGTAAGCCTTCATAGATTGCTGGGGAAGCAGAGCATCAGGAAAGAGCTCCACTTGGCAAGTACTTTGAGGATAATCAGAAATGGCTAGGAGTTTCACCTGGCTTCTCTCCTGCCTTCACAGACCGGGATGACTTGCTTCTGGAAGTCTGTTCAGAACCTCTTTACCAACACCCAGGGGCCCCTCCAGCCTTGGATTCTGAAGTTGGAAAAAGTAGGAAGGGCCAACTTTCTGTCCTATGAATTTTAGAGCCCACTCTTGGCTCTGTGTTAGGCACAAAGAGGAGCAATGGAAACCCACTAAATGCAAATGAACCTTCAGTGAATAAATGCTCTTGCTTTGCTAACATTATCCGGCAGAAAGTACAAAGTAATTACAAGTATTTTATTTCTAAAACTGGTATAGAAAGGGGCCTGGTTCCAAAATTTTCCTTTCCACCAAAAATAACTACTAGATCCATTGTAATCTTTATTTTATAAGTGGTAGTAGTGATTGTGCATTGTTAAATAATTTGGCTGGAAATCGCTCTCTTAGAGAACTCTAAATTTTTAGTTTAATTGGAAGTAGAAATGAGAGGACTAAGAGCTGAGGATGTTGCTCAGTGTTGTAGTACTGACCTAGCCTGTGCAGGGCCCAGGGTTTGATCCCCAGCACTGCAAAATAAATAAATAAACAAACAAATAAGTAAATAAAAATAAAGAGGATTTCTTTTTATCGGCCACTTAGTAGTGTAATTTAAAATTTACCAAATGGATTTAATATTTATTACTTTTTCATTATTATAATAGACATATGATTAAATAAATATAAAGCAAACATTTAACTGCTGTGTCATGACAAATTAATTGAAGCAAAGGGAAAAAAACAATAAAAATGTAAAAGCAAGTGAATGCATAACCCCAGATGAAGTCGTCCAAATAATGTAGCAATTTAGACATTACTTAGAACAAAGACAGAAAAATTGTATGAATTTAATTTAAATACATATGTCTCATTATTAACTTATTGACTCAGCTTGACAAGCCGGAAGACAAAGTGGAGGAGCTCTGACCTGAAGCTTGGAGAATTCAGTTTACGATACCAATTAAACAGCTCAGACGGGAGCATGATGATTTTCCACACTAGGCTAGCATATAGTGTATATGTTGAAGTAAAATATTCTAATGAATTCAGACCTCTCAACCTGTCAAGCTCTCCGGGAAATAAAAAGAACCCATTTATCATTTCTGTACTAAAAAGATCCGCAAAATCTCAACATGCCTTTCTTGTTAAAATTTAAATACTCCATTAGTACAAATGCAAACTGAGGCCATTAATGTTTCCAGGGAGTCCCATAAAAGTCTCCCTTATAATTTAGCCTCTCTTTAGAGATGTTAACTCTTCCATTCCTTATCATTGATCGTATGAGGAATTTCTGCCTTTATTTAGTGAACATACATCTGTTTGAAAATATTCCTCATGGTTAAAAAGGCATTTGGTGTGTAATCTGAAGATATTTTAGATGAATTTCCAGAAAAAAGTATATACACACACATATATATGTGTATGTATGTGTACATATATATATCAAGGTAAGATAAAACTCTTTGTAAGATAAGAAGATTGAATAGATCACAAATGGGAGTAAATACAGATAGGCATTAAGGATTTGGAGATGTGTTTAGCACACTGCTATTTAACCCCTCAAATCTGTGTTGCAGCAAAATCTATATGACCAACAAAAGTGATTATTTAACTGACTATGTATTTAAGAGATATTTCACCTGCAGTATTTTACCTAGAGGTTCAAATCCCTGCCCTTAGGCAATAGGCAGTAAATGTTGTTTCAGAGATTTGTTCCTGGTAATTGAGGATGCTCTAAACAGGATACAGTCATGGATACTACATACTGGAACTACCATGAGCAATCTATTTGGAAAAATATACAACACACACACACACATACACACCCCACAGTCCTGGAGTTCCTCAACTTTTCCTGGCTTGCTCTCCGTTTCTCTCTCATCCAGTGCTCTCTGGGTTTCCCCCTGAACCATCCCTTTTGGGATGAGGAGCTAGAGGGAAGAGGAAGAAGAATCTGGGTAGGTAGGGCATGAGTCCAGGAAACCAGCCATCATTCCGAGTTGTTTTCTTCTCATTCCTGATGTTCTTTTCAGTCCAGGGAAAGGATGTCTCAACTGAAAGGAAGTTCATAGCCCTCAACTCCATCAGCGGTTTAGAAAGTATAAATTGTTGCCCTATTTCTTTGATTCGGATAAGAAACTTTAATGCAGCTAACAATTGTGAATGAAGGTGCTGTTTGCCAAGCTGGGCAGTTAATGCCTGAGAAGATATATGGGCCAAGTCTTGAGATCCAGCCTGCTAATCAAAGATCATGCAAATTTTGGATTGCTACCTAGTATAGTAGTTGAGAACCCTAGGTAAAAAAATGAGATGGATACAATAAAGAAATCATACACGCACACTAATAAGAACATCTTTTAAAGAGAAAGGCCTGGGCTTCCTCATGGCAGCCCCATCATGCCTTTCTCACCTGCTTTCTATACTTTCTTGCCACCTACAAGTGAGATAGTCCAGTGGCCTCTTAGCTTTCACCGTACTAGCCATCTTCCTGCCCTTTCTCTTCCCTCACTAGAGGAGAGCCTGCCATTTCCCTAATAGCTGTTTTCTTTGACTCTTCCAGCAAAGCTGCATGTATGTTTTATGAAGGGCAGAAGTTCAGTCCCCACTGCTGGTTATTGGTCCCTTGTGGCCTGGTAGAGAGACCTCCCTGGCCTTCCCTTTGTGTGGCCATCCACTCATTGCTCATCACCAAGCTCTTGAGAAAAGGACTTTCCACATCCTCCCCAAAAGCCTGAGAAATGTTGCAGTGATGTTTTCCAAACCACCCTGAAATGACTAACTGGAAGTCTGTCAACTCTTCCTTTTGCTCCTTAGGGATCCGATCATGGGACACAAACCTGATTGAATGCAACTTGGACCAAGAACTCAAACTTTTTGTATCTCGACACTCTGCAAGATTCTCTCCTGAAGTCCCAGGTGAGGCTTCTGTTCAGGATTAGTCTAGAATTTGAAAGGACAAGAGAACAGACCACTGGCTGGAAAGCTTTGTGTGGGGGCTCTGGAGTGTTATCTAGGGAAAAGATATTCTTTTATTGCTGCATGATTCTTTGTAGTTGTTATTATCAACTAAGTTAGCTAGCAGCCAAGGTTTAAGAATGTCAACTCTAAATTATAGCTATGTGGATTATTTTAACTCTTAAATGTTAAATACTAGGGTAATTTCTTTTTTCTTTTTCTTTTTTTAACTATCTTTGTACTCTAAGCTCAAAAGACTGCAAACTATTTAAATGTTAATTTTACTTAAATGAAATTATGAATACAAATTGGATGCTCCCAGAACCCCACAACTTTCTCCTCTTGAAAGAAAAAAAGAGATATTTCCTGCATTTCAAAATGAAATATACGTTGTCATTTCATCTTTTCCTTATTACCTCCATCGCGTTATCATATGTCTTTCTTACTGTGGGTAAAAGAGTTCAATATTCCATACTGCTGTTAAAATAGCCTTTCTTTTAGAAATGAAAAAAGAATACTACAGAATAATTAAAGGTAAGGCCTGAGACATTTGTCATCTCTGAAGGTTCCCACCTCCCTGGGGATGCTCGGGATGTATTCATACCGACCTACCTCTTCTTCCTCTTGTGAGCTATGACCCCTGTTTTTCCCAGCTGGTCTCATTTTGGGATTATGAGATGATTTCTGGAGCATAAGCACCAGAAATGTGTTTCCCAAAAGCTTTGCCATTGAAACTATATTGTGCTTTATTTCTTGACTGTCACTCGAATTTTATGTAAACTAAGAGTAAAGAAAACATTTTTTGTCTTCATGCTTTTGTTCTATGCTTACTAATTTTATTAGCATTGCTATACCATCAGAAATGAGGTTTAATCTTTGGGGGGTGATTATATCATATTCTGTTGTACTGTGTAAATTGAGATTTGAAACCACTTTTATGGAATGTCAGTGTCTTTATGAATCATACTTGGCTAAGTATTATGCCCATGGGACTATCCTGGTTTTTTGAGTTTGATATTAGGATGAAATCACATACATTTCAGTTATTCAAATGGATTGTAGCATTCAAGCACAGAATTAAGTGAATCCGTTAAGATAAACTTAAGAGGAAAAAAAATTTTTCATTGAAAGTTAAACTTGCTTCAAAGCCCTGTGAACATAAGTAACTGTGCATTGGGGCTCAAGGGAAGGAATGATCCAGAGTCTTATCAGGCAGGACATGATTTGCTGAAGGAAAGGTACAGTATGAGGTTGTTTCTTTTGTTACTGTGTTATACTTTTGTGTCTTGCAAAATCTACATAACTTTTCAAACCATCTAACAAAAACAAAGAGAAGTGCCCTTTACAGACAAGTATGTTTATAATTTGACATGTAGAAGCCACCTCCTTTCTCTCTAGGTTGTTCTGGTTTTCTTACTATGTCTGTAAGATTTTCTTCTTTTTTTGTAAACATATCATGTGGTTCTCATTGTGTTCAATAATATTTGGATTGACTTTATAAGAAAGACAACTATGTATTGCAAAATGAGAGGTTGGACGAATTGCTGAAAAATTAACCATTTTTTAGACCAAAGACCTTAGCTAATATTACTCTTGTGGACTAAAAAAAATCAAGTTCCTCCAAATCAACCTTTCACCCTAATGTACTCCTCTGTCCTTTCCCTTTTATCACCTGTAGTAGTTCTGGTCACCTCCCTAGTTGTATCAGCGCTGTGCTTGATGGTGCTTTTGGAAACTGGTGTGGATGCCCAGCATCCTTACCATTCTTGCTAACGGCAGAAAGGACTGGTGTATTGCTTTTCATCTCAGGCCTATGCAGGTCCCAGGCTCCCTGGGGAACTTACCTCTAGAATAGAACCATTGTAGCGATCCCCTGTGCGGGAAGCATGAAGGTTTCTTATTAAGACTGTTCCACAGGCTGAGTATTCTTTATTCAGAATGCTTGGGACTAAAGGGTCATATGGATTTTGCATATGGGGATTTGGGGGGATATTTGCATTTTTTTCCCCAGTCTAGCATTCCTAATCTAAAAATCCATAATCTGAAATGCTCCCAAATCCTTGAATATTCAACCTCTAGATGATAAATATACATGCAGTATTCAGTTTCAGGTAAGTGTGTTTTAGAAAGAGGAGTTGCTAGAAGACAAGAACACAAAATTGGGGTACATTGAGATCACAGGACACTCCTTGGATTGGGCCAAGGAAAGCTTTAGCTTTTCCTGAATAAACTGGAGAAATCTGAAGTATATTTCTTAGTGACTTCAAGTCTAGTGTTCTCTTCCCCTTTCACTTGAAATTCTGTAAAAGCAAACTCATGTACCTCAGGTCCCCAAAGGTGGAATTAACTGAATCTCTGAATTTAGAGTTTTAAGAATCTAAGTTAAGGAATAAAATGAATGATAGATCCTTTAAAAAATAATAATAAAGCCATTCATTCAATTGGTTTAAAAATATTTAAATGGTGCCTGCATTGTGCCAAGCACTATGGGGAGTGAGGTGACTGAGGACACAGTGATGGACAAAGCAGATACATTCATTATACTTGTTACGTTTATGCTACGAGAGGAGGAACTAACAGAACCACCTGCCGCTCAGCATCAGATCCAGTACCCTGCTTCAAACTTGGGCTTCCAGTTTTTTTTTTTTCCTCCTCCTTCTTCTCTTCCCCCACCCCCACCTCTTCCTCCTCCTCTTCTGTCACCTCGTTTTTCTTCTTTCCCTCATAGCAGAGTTACAGTAGAATATTCATTGCTGTGCCTGGAATAGTTGATTAGGGCTTAAGTTGTTAATCTGTTTTATAGTCATATTATACCTTCTGTTATATTCAAGAATCAGGTCACTTGTTACATGGGGATCACCTCAAATTATATAGCTAACAGTTCCTGCAAATGGCACAACTAGGTTATCCTTTGTACTGTGGTTTTGAGCTTCATTTTTTAAGCTCTTTCTTCAGGATTTGTGGTCTCGTTCAAGACTGCTCTAAATGATTGAGTCATCTTGGGTGAATATCCTTTGAGCAGGAAGCTGGAGTATAAGTGCTTTGTCCACACAAGGTGGGAGTGGCATTATATGAATGTGGAAGTGGAGGGTCCCTGTTCCCCAGGGTGTTAGTCCAGCCCTGGTGACTGCAGTCAGTGAGGTCCACCTTACTGTCCAGAGTTGGCTGCAGCATTGCCTTGCCTAAAGATCACTCAGCCACACCTGCCTGTTCCCAGGGCACTCCCTGGCTGAGTGGCCCTGGCACAAGCCTTCCTGGCCACATAGGCTGGAGGAGCTGGCGTAGGCAAGCACAGTCACCTTGAGATAAAAGTTGAGGCTCTCTTTCTAGAACGTTCTCCAGTCGTACTCAAGGGATGGGTCAGCAGTTGAGTTTTTTCAAAACACAGCAAGTCTTACGTTTCCTTATATTGCTGAATTCAAATACCATCACAAAGTTTTCATTTATGTGTTATATCCTAGAAATTTTGTACCTTAATCATGCTGGATACGAAGCATTTTTACAAGTCTCACCACAAAAGTAAGACCATGGAAAGCATAGGTTTACCTTGCAGTAGAGAATTTCATTCATTCTCCATTCCTGCTGCTTCTTTCCCACACTTCACATTAGATTTAGCTATATACAGTAATGGAGGAGGATCTCTCCAGGGGGTGTAGGAAGTGCCCCTGTGGTAGACAGGCACCATTTCAGAACTCCTGAAAACTATTCCCAGAACAAAGAACACCAGACTAAAAATGTTTCAATTTTCTTCTTCCCCCCCTCATTTTGACGCTGTTATCTGGATCTTAAGATAGTTTTGAAATTTTGATAACACATTTCCTCACCAACAACACAATGTAACAATTAAGAATGCAGATTCTGGAGCCAAACTCCCATGTTGGATCGTAGCTCTGCCGTTGATCTGCTGTATTGTCTAACAGTTCCTTAACCATTCTGTGCCTGTTTTCTTGTCTGTCCATGGGAATGATCACTTCTCCCGCCAAGAGTTCTCATGAGGATACAATGAATGCGTGTAAAAATTTTAAAACAGGGCTTATCACATGACAAACGGTAAACATAAACTAATATTCATATTATCTCCCTTGTTAAAAATCCATTTGACTTGGATATTTAATGGTTATTATTGCCTATGAGAAATACAGGGTTTAGATATTTGATGATATATATATCATGTATATGTATCATATATATGTATGATACATATATATAATATATATGTATATCATACATATATATTAAAGAGATACATACATACATACATATTTTTTTAAAGAGAGAGGAACAGTGAGAGAAAGAGAAAGAGAGAATCAACTTTATTTTGTTTTTCATGTGGCTTTCGTTGCTGTTACACTTAGTTGTGTGCGTGGTGCTGGGGTTTGAACCCACATTCTTGCACTTGCCAGGCAAGGACCATAACCACTGAGCCCTCGCTCCAGCCCTGATAATAATTTTTAATTTGTATTAAAGATGATTCTCAGAGAACAGTTGCCTTTGTAATTGCCTTTGTAATTACCTTTGTAATTACCCGAAGGGGGTTAGCTGCTGGTCTGTGAAGAGCGCAGCAGCTTCCAGTGACTGAGCTTAGTAAGGTCCTTTCATCATAACAGCCCTAAAGGAGGCATTGCTTTAGACTGCTGGCACCTCAGGAGCAGAGCAGGGCTGAGGACCATTCCCAAAATGATCCTGTCGATGGCCAAGCGAGGCTGCTGAGGTGCAGGGAGAGTCCCAGCCTGCTTCCTCACCAAGGCCCTGCATGCTGGGTCACTTCCTCCACACCATTCCACCACTCGGTTTTCTCTTGCACTCTCTCCAATCGACAACTGACTGTGGATTTTGCTTGTTATGAGAAACTGAGGCTTCGTGTGGTATATTTCCTTAGCTAGATAAATGGTAAGACTTTGGCATATTTACACTAGTTTTGTAACTCCTAGATCACATTCCCAAAACCCTTCCTGGGACTGATCTTTGTCTTGTGCATGTGGGTGCAAGCACCCGTGCCTTTCCCATGCAGGATAAACAAACTGCAGCTGAGCATCTTTAGATCCGTGCTGAGTGACCGCTAAAAATATCTGCCTGGAGATGGGTTTTGATGGAGAATTAAAATCAACCTTTTGAATTTCAGCCGTGCGCATCCTCCTCTGCTGCCTTTGCCATTAATGAAGAAAAAGGTTTTACAACTGGTATTTGCCGTAGAGTGATATGAAAATGCTAAAATGCTCTTAGAAAAGGGTCTTAGGACAATTTATTCGTCTTTCTCTGTCTGAACTTGCATAGTTAGTCTGTCCTTGTGGAGAACTATGACTTAATTGTATGTGCCCAAAATGCATGAGCGGCTCTGTGAGAGGGAGCAGTGCGTTTTCAGCCCTGCTCCCAACCTTTAAGCAATAAAGCGCACAGATATTTGTTCCAGTTGCATTCCATTGGCTGGGTTAACACTCGGGAACCTGCGATTTTAAAGAAAGCTGATCCTTTACCCTCATATTTTCTCTGTCACAGGTACACACACACAGGGTTAGGTGCCTGTCCCCAAGCCCACATGGCTCACTCATTTTTTCTCATTGCTTCATAATATGAAGTGATGGGAGGAATCATGGTATTTGCTGAAGTAACCAGACCTCTGAATATTCGTTTAGGTCAATGCTGTCTGCCTAGAAAGATGACTCATTAAATGCCAATCCCTGGTCTTTCTCATGAGTGTCCCCTGACCTAGGCCTTCCAGGCCCCACTGCAGGGAGGGCAGAGTGATCTGCAGCCCCCTGCTCTCGCCCCGGTGCTCCCATTCAGACTTTGCAGGCAACTGCCCACATCCCTTTTGAAATGATCAAAGAACCAGACCTTCCAAGGAGCAGATCCAGGTTTTTGTAGTGTCCACAGCACAAGGCATAATTTCTGCAAGATTTACATCTTGCTCAGCTTTGAAATTTGAGAGAATTCTTTATATCTACATCCTTACACATATGTGATTTTTTTTACCCCACCAAAAAGGAATAAAATAGTGCTTCATTGCTATGCTCGGGCACCTTCATTGCTCAGGGTAGTTAATGATGGCTCATTCAGACCACCCTGGAAATACCTATTCATCTCACTGTTTGTTTTTTTTTTTCCCCAGAGTAGAAAGGATGTTTCAGTCTGCCGACTGTAATGGCTCTCAAGCGGTTCCTAATGGGCACTGTGGAACCACTAGATACAGGCAGGCACAGGCAGGAATGGAGCAGGAAATTGGCTGCCTGGGCTCAGAAGCCATTTTAGGGAATGTCAATAACTCCTCCATTAAATCCAGCTAAGTGCCTTCGAGAACAGCTGCTGACACTGCTGAGCAAGGACGGTGACGGTGTCTCAGGCGAATGTCAGTGCTTTCGTCTCGGTTTCCAGAGACCAAAGCACCATGGTTTTTGTTAGTGGGATTTTTTTTTTTTAAGCACACAGCAATATTAAACCACTGGGGAGCCACAGGCCCTTTCTACTTTGCTGTTTCTGTTTGCATCTTCTTCCTGGGACATTTTCAGCATTTGAGGTAACATGCTCCAAATCATTGTGGAAGATGAGGAATAAAGCAAAAAACTGGGAGATTACACAATTCTTTTGAGTGCTCGTTAATATTCAAGAAACTGTAAAGGGATAGATGGAAGAATAAGGGAGGTGTCCCCACTGTTTATAATTTGGGAAAAGTCATTCACAGCTTTAAAAAACACTACACTGTTTAAAAAAGAAAGTATTTCCTTAATTTACAAACTCTGTGTGTATGTGAGTTTAAGAAAGAGAGAAGACAGAGATTTACTCAAATTCCTAAAGAAGACAAAGGGTGAGAATGGAAATCATAATGAGGTTGCGTTTTGATTATTCAACCATGGATTTAGTCACAGTGACAAAGGTTACCCAGGTACCAGCACACCCCTCGCATCCCCGCCGCCCACAACCCAGGACTAATTAAACATGCTGCCTAGGCAACGATCCAGAGTCCCCAAACATCATCCTCCAGGGCTTACCTCTTTTGTTTCCTCTGCTGCGGTGAGTTCTGTTGCCTGTGAAGTCAGATGTCCTTAGTCCTAGAGGCACGTGGGGAAGTAAGGAGCGCTCCTGAGGAAATACGCTTGGAAATGGACCACAGGGGCTGGGGAAATGATCCAAAGTACAGGGCAAAAATAATGTTACTGGATCAACTCTTCCAACCTAAGTTGAAGGACTGCCTGTAGTTGGGATGGGGAAATGAAGGTTCATAGAAAAGGCAGCAAGAGAGTCTATGTGATCTGAGACTCTTAAGTATGTCATTAAAAATGAGCACTCAAGGACTGTGCTGTACCACACCCCGCTTTAGATCAGCTGAGTCTAGCAATTGCTCTCTGTGTTCCTGAGGGGCTAAGATCAAATACGGACATCCTAAGAACTACCTTTGTGGTCGTAGAGGAACGTCCCCTACACCAGCACTTTGCGGTTAAGCTGGTCACACTGGTCCTTCCTTCTTGATGAAACAGGTTTTCAGTGGAGTTGCGAGTCAATAAGCCACCATTGAGCATTTGGTCCCAATTAACAGATTCTGTTTGGCATCTCACATCAGCAGTGTGAGGGAGGAACAGTAATTCCCCTGGGCCAGCACCTCATTTCTATGAACCTGGTTCCAAGGACACTGCTCCGCATGGATGTTGCTTTTTGTTTCCTGAAATATCAGTCAGCAGAAATGTCACATTGGGGGAAGTTAACCTGAGAGCAATAAAATCCAAGATGGAGTAGTGCAGAGTTACTTAGCCATTTGAACAGTTGTCCCTCTGCCTTTTTAAACTGTCACCTGGAAGTTTTGATTTTTGAGAGACCAATGAAAGATACATTATGAGATTCCTTCCCTTTGGATTGCACTAGATGTCTGCTAGAGATGATGTAGGCTGCTCTTTGAGTTTCTCAGCTCCAATACAAGGAGTTTTAAGTGGTGTATTTCAATTAAAAAGAGGTGATCAGTGTGAAGTCCCAGTGGCCTCGCCTCACAGGATGCTCAAGTGCCTCCTAGTTAGTTCAGTATAGTGTGTGTGAGCGTGCACGTGTGTGTGTGTGTGTACACATGGGTGTGATAGAAAGAATACCGTATCACACTCTTAATTCATTCAAAAGGAGATATTTTCACATTATATGGTGTATCTTTTTAGAATGTGCCCCATTATCAGCCAATCTGTCATTAAATGCTTATGTTCTGCCGCAAGGCACAGTTCCAGTCCTAGCTCTGCAGACCATTAAGAAGACTCATAAGTAAAATCTGGACTGAGAGTTGTTTACACTTGATGCATAAATAAGATAACTAAGTCAGTATCTGACATGTGACAAGTAAGAGCTTTCCAAGGGGTTCTTCTCTAAATTCTCTGTGTAAAGATATTTGAAAAAAATACGTATGCATAGAAATATGCACTATTAGCTATACAAATTGTGGCATCAGTACAACACATTCTAAGGCACGGAATTCTCTTTGTGACTCAGGACATTTGGAATCCAAACTGAATTAAAGTATTCCCTAGTTTGAAGCTACATTTTAAATCAAGCCCTTTAATTTAATGACAAAAGATTGAATTGTTATTTTAAGAATTCACCTCCTGAAAGCACGTGGGAACAAAACGGCTGAACTGGATGTTTATGCTTAATTTGAAGATTCTCTTCATCTCCCAGTGCTGGAAAATTGTCAGTTGGCCGACTCCGAAGACACTAGGGAGAGATTGTGAAAGTGCAAGGTTTTATGGAAATAAACGTGAACTAATCGATTTACTGCCCCTTGACTAGAATGGACACCTTGGAGAGTGTCTGACTTAGCTGTTCTTGTGTCCAGGGAGGAGGCTGTGGAGACAGCTGTGAGCTATTCCCCAGGACCCTCTTCCACAGAGTCCCGGAAACCTGACCTGTGCAGCATCTCTGGGCCACACTGGAGACTTGTCACCCATGGGGCTCACTGAAAAGCTACTTTCAGTCCTTTCCTTTTCTGAAAAATAGAGTAATTAGATTCGATTAAGGCACTTCAACTCTGTTCTGCCAGCCATCAGTTCTGCAAACCATTAAAATAGTCAGTGGAAAAGAATTCCATGGTAAAATAAGTTTGGGAACTGTGGCATATGCTGTCTCATTTTTGTAGAGGCAGGAAGTGTGTGAGCACAAGCTTGTTTAATTGTGTTGAACCATACATTTTGATCAGTCACCTGGCCCACCACTTTCTCCCATGGATCTAGGTTTCTGTAGAACACAATTTGGGAAAAGATGGGCTAACTGGTGGCAGTGTCCCCTTTAGGTTTTGTGTTCCATAATTCTATGCGTTCTTACCTAATTGCCTCATCACTGAACTGTAGACAGGAACTTGTCCTATTCCATTTAGCTTAAGATGGTTTTTAATTCAGGTTTTAAAATATGAATGAAATGTTTTTGTTGAGAAAACCAGCCTGTCCCCTCTACTAGGATTACCAATTTTAGTGGAAGATGCAGATAGCCTTATGATACTCTGGCTGATTTTCCAGTTTGGGGAGTCTGGGCCTTGGACTTTTTCCATCTGTCTTTACCTTATAGACAGACCACACAAGACAAAACTTAATCCTGTTTGTACCATGCCAAACACCTGCGTGGAAAGAATTTCAAAAGTCAAATTCATGGGTGTTTTATCTACACAATGCCAAAGAGGAAATAGCTTCATTTTATTTTCCTTTAAAATGAGAACTTGGATGTTGCTGTTTGGTGCTGCTTTGAGCCTCAGATTAGCTACTTACAGATCTTTGGAAGGAGGCCGAAGGTTTGAATCTCATGAGTCCTGGAGATTATCTGTAGATTGACTGCGTTGAAAGTCCCAGGCACATTGTTTGTTATAGATAATTGAGAATGGCCTACATTTTAATAAGCATGATCAGCTATGCATATCTTGTCATGTGAACCATCAATTAGCATGAGGTAATTTAACAAGTCAGTACACACAGATATGAATACCCTTGGGAAGACATACTCAAATCAAATTGTTACTGACAGTGTACAACTTTCATGCAGGTAATCATTATTAGAAAGCCATGATGATCCAGAAGGAAGAGTGATTTTATGGTAATGCATCTTATTATGATTGACTCTTGGTATCTAATATCTTTAAGGTAATTATTTCAATTTGTCCCACCTCTAATTTGATCATGTTTTACAAAAAAATGTTTAATTCCACTTGTTAAAATCTAGATGTGACTTTATGTGTTTACAAAAAAACACTAAAACTTGAAAGAGAGAATTTGTGTACAATAACACTCTTAATGATACTGTTCCATAGATGGAAAGTATTGTGGTCTAGGGGATCAAAGATTCTAGTTGGTAGGCAGTTGTCAGTATTCCCTGTGGGATGACTTTTCCAACTTCTAGATTCCATGATAATAGTAATTTTTTCTCTACAAACACTCAAATTTATTTAGAATTAACTTAGAATTCCTAAATTTCCACATAAGCCAAGATATACTTAAGTGATTTGTGGAAAATGCGAGCTTAGAAATCCATTATTCCTTCTCCCTCCCAAATATAGTGATGTTTTCAAAGGATAATTTTTAGAAAGAGATAGTGCACTCTTTAAGCAAATATTGGAATTTATTTGAAGCATAGGCCAAGAGAGAGTTGTTGTCATTCAAGAGGGGAACACGCTTTGCCACCTACTTGGAACTCACGCTCAGAATAATCTTGTGGATTTATCCATGTTTGGTTTAGGAGAAAGGTCTTTTCCCTAAGCCTCAGGTCCTCATGAATCCTATTGGTTATTACACCATAGATGTGAGGGGGTACTGGTGAGTAGTGAGTTTCTAGTCTTAGTCCTGAAACAGTAGTGAGCAAACTGTTTATGTTGAGGTAGATGGCGGATGGCCGCCTTGATACTGATATAATTGTATTTTGACAGAACAATGGTTATCCCTATGTGTGATAGTGCTGAAAAAGTCATTGGTTTTAGATATTACAAAATAACCCAAAACTAACTATAGAGCAAAAGGGAGTAAGGAGAAAGAGACCATGGCAGTCTTTTGGGTAATTTTGGGGAAAAAAATCTCCCAAGTTTGCAAAATTTATACTAAGCTATTACATTTCATTGGCCTGATGTACATATAGTAGGAACACCATTAGTAAGGCCCAATCATTTTTCCTTCCTAATACCTATATCTCTTGCCTATGACAACATATTTTAACTAGATAATTGTCTTCTTCCTCCTAATAAGCTAATGAACATAAAACCTAACAAAGGCCCTGGCACAGTGACATTCATATATAATCCCAGCAGTCAATTTAGGAGGCTGAGGCAGGAGGATCACACATTCAAGGCCAGTCTCAGCAACTTAGTGAGACCTTCAGCCGTTTAGTAAGACCTGTCACAGAATTAAAAATAAATAAATAAATAAATAAATAAAGACTGGGATGTAGCTCAGTGGTAAAGCACCCCTGGGTTTAATCCCCAAGGGAGTGGGAGACCAACAAAGAAGTAGAAGAAATAAGTGAAATTAATTTTGAAGGCTTATTACTGATGCTTAAAGACTGTTCAAAGTGTCTTTAGACCTTAGGAATAGACAAAGTTGTAGAGCTACATTATGTAGCCGTTTACATCCATATTTAATTATGGCTGAGTGCGTGTGTGGGTAGGGTGGGTGTATTATTTTGTTTTATTACAGGTATGTGCCATATAACATTTTAGTCACTCACTGTGTGAACCACAGGGGTTCCAGATTATCATCAAGAGGGTGAAAAATTCCTGTAGGCTGGTGATGTGAACGTCATAGCCTCGCCCGTGACTCGGGTGGTTGTGGAGATGCTGGTGTGCACAGCCTGCTGCGCGTCCGGGTATGCACCGTGCATCATGCTTTATCATGAGCAGCAAGTGTGCAGATTTATGGGTTTACTGTGCTTTCGATCACTGCTTTGCAGTATACTCCTTTGACTTGTAAAGATGAGTTTCCTCTGCACGGTGCGGCGTGTTAGGCCAGTGGCAGCCCCGGGTGTCCCGGTGTTCATGTCCTCTCCCGCTACTTCCTTGTCGGTGTGTCACTCATGCACCCCCTCCCCCGTGAACATCATCAGTTTTCTTCCTGGTTGTTTTCTTTCCATCTCCTTGTTCTTTTTTTCTTTTCTAAGAGAGAGAGGGTCAGAACGAAAATCAATTTTATTTAGTTTTTCATGTGGTGTTTGTTGCTCCGACACTTTGCTGTGTACGTGGTGCTGGGGTTTGAACCCACGTCCTCACGCATGCCAGGCAAGCGCCGTAACCGCTAAGCCAACTGTCCAGCCTCTCCGACTCCTTTTTCTTAGTGTGTCCTCCCCACTCTCCAACCGCAGCCTTCTTTTGCACAAGTAATGTTGATTTGGGTTATTTCAAGACAGCTAATGTGTCAGCTGATCAGTACTTGCTTTTAGAAGAAGCATTACGTTATGTGGTAGTTATACTTCTTATTACACTCTAGCTTATTTTTGTTTTATTGTTTTATACATAGAACAGATTATTTGAAGCCTTTGGGAAAACATCCAAGCATATAAATATAAAGGAAATAATTTGGCAAATTAACTCACTGTAGGGGTCATCTAGAAATACGATGCCATCATCAGATAGAAATTTCTATTGCTGGAATCCTTTAGCCAGCAAATGGGATTTCCTATGTTTGGTAAGATTGAAACTAGTTCCAAAAAAGAGAAAGGAAGGGTGTGGAGCGGTGGCTCAGCGGTATCACACTTGCCTGGAATGAGCAAGTATGCGAGTTCAAACCCCAGCTCCATGTGTACAATGGAGTCTCAGAGCAATGAAAGCCACATGAAAAACTAAATAAAATTGATTCTCTTTTTCTCTCTCACTCACTGTCCCTCTGTCTTTAAAAAAGAAAAAAATAAAAGAGAGATAGGAAGAAAGAAAGAAATGAGGGAAGGAGGGGAGGTCTAACTTCTAATTGAAAAGAATAAAAGAAAACAATAAACAAAAACATATTTCAAGAAAAAAAGAAAGAGACCAAAGAGCTTAAATTAATCACAGGGGTAGTTTTAAAAATCTTTCTGGATTCTAACTTTCAGAAATGGCTTTTCCCCAGTTGTAACAAACTCATAAGAAAGCAGGAATGCTGTTATCTTCTAACCAGGGAAATAAGGAGACTCCACGCTAAGGAGCCTTAGTTAATGCCAGGAACACAGGCTTAGTGGGAACGACAATGAATGATGAAGTGTCATGGGCTTAAGAAACTATAATTAGCTGTTAGGCTTGAAAAACAAACTGCACAAGAAATCTGACAATTTGCAGTCATTACTTATATTGCTAGCAATTTCTTTGTTATCGATTTCCTTTAAACATTAAGGTGTGGAAAAGTATTTATTTACGAGCTATCAATTAGTTTCAGAGACTTGGCACAGAGCTCTGGTAAAGAGCCAGTCTCTTGAGAGCAATGGATAGAGCCCTTAGGAGGTGAGGTGGTGGTGGTGGTGGTGTGTGGGGAGGGGAGAGGGTACAGAAAATTGGAGCTGTAATCCCAGTTCTACTGCTAAGTAGATTTGGGCTATTGTGGACAAATGACTTAGTATTTATGAACTTCAGCCCTTTTGAATTTGATTATCTCTAAGATTCCTTTTATATCTGATGTAATAGTGTCAACCCATATGAATATCATTCAAATATTTTTTAAAAAAATGGTTTATGTGCAAAATTGATAAGCAAAGCTAATGTGCATAGCTAAGATGTATTGTTTACATAAAGTTCTTTGGCATATTTAGGACACAGTAACTTGGTTGGCTGAATTGGATATGAAAACTTGTATACTCAGTCTGTTCATTCCACCAGTATATATTATTTGTCTAATGGGATTGGGTGCAGTGGCAAGTGCTGAGATTAATAACAATAAGCAAAATAAATAAATCAGACACTGCCCCTACCCAGTGTTCCGTGGAGCTCTGAGCCCAGGTGAGAAGATAGACATTAATCCCATGGTCAAACAAGTGTGAGTCACAGACTGTGAAGTAGGAGGGAATGGGGTGCAGGGCTACGTAGTATGTACAAGAGGGAAGAGATATAAGGGGGAAAGTGAGAGAACTTTTTTTTTCCTTAAGAGAGAGTGAGGGAGAGAAAATCAATTTTATTTATTTTTTCTATCTGGTCTTTTTTTCCCTTATTGTTAGATGTGTATGTGGTGCTGGGGTTTGAACCCTGGTCCTCGAACATGCCAGGCAAGTGCTCTGAGCACTGAGCTGCTGCTCCAGCCCTGTGAGAGAGGTTTTGTGAAGATTCTATATGTGTTGTATTTAAGCCATTGGGTACTGTATGTTTCTTTTTAAATAGTGTTAGCAGTTTGGCTTAGTTGTAGAGCTTTTGGAGTACACAGATTATTACTGAACTGTACATGGATCCATGTGAGTTAAAATAGCACATTCATATGAACAATGAAATAGGAATTATTTTAAAATGTTTCTCTATGCATATCAACCTTGTTATAAGGATTCTCTCCACTGCTCTTCTATGGCTCAAGGATCAAGGTAAAAACCAGGAGGTGGAGTGCTTGCCTGGCATATGCAGGGTACTGGGTTCAATCACCAGCACTGAAATTAAAAAAAAATTAAAGATTCAAAGTAAAAGAGAACTGTATGAAGCATCGTTGGTCTCAGAAACATAGGATTTGGGGTGGGACTGTAACAGAGTGATAGGGCGCTTGCACTGAATCTACTGCTAGCAAGTATGAGACCGTTGGTTCAATCACTCACACACACACACACACACACACACACACACACACACACACAATTTAATTACAAGTACTAGGGTGCAAAAATTCTAATGATAGAGAAGAGAAGGGAAGTGACCAAAATTTCTGGACATCGAAACCCACAGGTTTGGGTTGCCACATAATTATGGTGCTTAAGCGCCTGGCTCTCTGAGATGCCTTCCCAGCCTGGTCTTGTCTGTGTGCTTACAGGTGTTCACCTGGGAATTGTCGAGGCTCTGTTAGGTTAGTCCAGTCTCGAACTGGGGTTTGCTTTTTCTCAGGATAGTAGTAGGCAGCCTTCTTGTATTACCTCTCTGGCAGCTTTCATTTGTCATTTATGTTCTGATACATCCTTTTCTTTTTCCCATTGTTGATTGATATCTTTTGGCTGTAATTGATGAAATATCTAAAATTCCAACTTTTGCATATAGAAATAACATTTTTTATTTTATTTCATTTATTTACTTATTTTGGTACTGGGGACTGAACCTAGGAGTGCTTAACCACTGAACCACATCCCTATCCCTTTTTTATTTTGAGACAGGGTCTTGCTAATTTGCTCAGGGTCTTGCTGTTGCTGAGGCTGGCTTTGAACTTATGATCCTCCTGCCTCAGCCTCCCCACCTGCTGTGATAAATAAACTGAAGAATGTGAAACAAATAGCCTGTGTCTTATTTGGAACTAGTGCCCCTTGTTGGGAAAAAAATAAAACCCAGCTTTACCATTCAATCTAATAAAGGACAGATTTTCTTGTTCCATAAATATAGCTTTTTAAAATTTTATTAAGAGAGAGAGGGATAGTGAGAGAGAAGGACAAAAATCAACTTTATTTCATTTTTTCATGTGGCCTTCATTGCTCAGACACTTTGTTGCTTACGTGGTGCTGGGATTTGAACCCGTATACTCGTGCATGCCAGGCAAACACTGTAACCACTGAGCCACCGCTCCATCCCTAAATGTAGCTTTTTACATGAAGATGTTAATAAGTCAGGTCCAGAGTAACATTTTTCAGGACCATTTGTTCAAATCTTGCTTATCTGACTCTATCTGAAATTAAAATGTGTTGTAAAGAAAAGTCAAGGTTCAGGCATTTTGAATGATTATCTTTTTTTCCTGATATGCTCTGACAGTGAAAACAGACTGTGTGTTCCCAGGCCAGCACCCACCCCAGATGAGCTCCTGCTGGACGGTGGACATGGGGAGGGGAGAGGAACTTGCGCCTGATCTGATGTCCAGGTTCTAAGAGGGACAGTGAGACTTGCTAAGGAGTCCCTCCACCCCTGTCTGCTGGCAAATGCTGAACCTGGACAGACATCTCCCTGTGCATGGGCAGAACCACAGACATAATATAGGGGTTCTTCAGGACGCACGGACCGCTCTGCTCAGTCTTCAGACTTTTCTCAGATAGCAAAGTTCCTTTCCCTGTATCTTTTTCATTGTTTCTTTTCCTGTTGGTCTGATTATTAGTTCTTGAAATGGAACTTGTCCTTCTGTCTCATCCTGTGGCACATTCCTTTTTCCAGTCTCCTTCTGTGGTTTAGGGCCCATGTTCTGAGCCTGTGTTCTGCAGGATTTGTTCTGTCCTTTGCTGTCTCAGATTCAGATGCAGATTCAGTTTCTGCTCCTGCATATTGTCTTTCCTTGAATTCTTTTGTCCATTCCACGGGTGGCTTCTGTTTGCATCTCTACCTATATTTCAACCCCCGACCCCGGTTTCATTTTTTTTTTTTTTTAGTCATTATCTCTAGTTTCATAGAGACATCTGCCAATTTTTGTGGATGCAAGTATCATTTTCTAAAATTTTGTCTTGTTTCCTGTAGAAAGTCATTTTTTGAGATACATTTTTCTGCCAACTCGTAAGCCAGTGCTCATTTATTCTTGTGCTGCAGAATCTTTTCAAAGGCCGCATTTTGAGTTCTGTTTGTTTTCTCTTCTCATATGGAGATGTCTGTCCAGGTCTAGCATTTGCCAACAGACAGGTTTGTAGAGAGTTAGTGAGTCCCACTGTCCCACTTGGGTGACAGCATCTTTACCTCTTATAACTGGAAACTAGACTTCGGATTCAGGTTTGCTGCCCCGTGTCTGTGGCCTGGCAGGTGTTCGTCTGGGGTGGGATGCTGGCCTTGGATGCATGGTCTGCGCTGTCAGAGCATCTGCCTCTATGGAGAGTTGACGGAATCTGCAGTTCTTCCCTGTGCAAACATGAAGAGCATGCCAGCACGTGCCCCTCTCCAGGCTCCTCCAAATGCTACTGCTGCTTGTGGGCACTTTTCTGGAGACAGTCATTCAACTCAGGTGGTCCTGCAGGGCAGTGCTTCCTTTGCCCACAGATCTACTAGGTTCTGAAGGTGACAAGGAGGAGGGGTAGAGAGCGGTGGGAAGGAGGTATCTGTTTTCCCCAAGTGTTCTTCTTTTTTCCTATTTCACATGCTAGCTAGAGCTAGGGGTAGATGTTAGTGAGTGAGGCCAACCTTTCCAACCTTCTCTGAGTCCAGCAAGATGGCTCAGGGTGGGGACTCAGGAGCTGGAGTCCCCAGGTTCAAATACAAGCTCTCCTCATGCTTAAGTCCTCTGTGCCAGTTTCCTCATCCGTGAGGATTTGCGAATATTCAGGACACATGTAGACACAGCCGGCGGAATGTGTTAAGTACTCCATACATGCTACGTATTGTTAATTACTTTATCCCTGCGGTTGAGCATGGGCTTAAAATGTGTATTTCAATTGCTTTTGGTGCAATTCTTCCCCTGGGAACACCCACCCCACCACCCTCACCCTTGTCCCCAGCTCTGCTACCACCACTCAGCCTGTGATCATCCCTTTACTTTGAATCACCAGGGTCAATTTTTCTAGTTTTGTATATTTTTATGGATTTTTCAAAATTCGTATATTAGGATAAGGATATGTTAGGCTGCCTGTGAACACACTAGTCTTCTTCATTCCATCTGACTTGAAGTAGTCATTACAAACTAATTTTCATTAGTGAAAATCTGTCATACTCATAAAATGTACTATTTTGGTGTTTTTGATGTACTTCAAAATCACATTTTCAGAGGATATCACACATCTCATTTATATGAAATCAAAACCAATTCCTTTGTAACCAGTACTTTGGTTCTGTGGTACACAGTATAGCTTTCTAATTCTAAGTAATGTGCAGATATTTTGTAATGTAAAGCCAATAGTTTATTAAATATGCTTTTTAGATCCTCAGATAAAAGGTGGGTTTTATTTTGTTAAATCTTCATTAAGGATTAATGCTTTTAACCATTCATTCAAGGAAATGAATAAGAAATGTTAATAGAGCCCGGAAAGCTGATTCATCCTGACTCAGTGTTCAAATCGGCTCTCTCATTTGCCACTCCATGAAATCTGCAGTATATTCAACAATAGTCTATTTGGGCTTGTGGTTTCGTTATAGCACTATCAGTATTCTGTACTTGAGGTATAGAGCCAAACGTGTCCTTTGCTCTTTATCTGTACAGGACTTTGCACACTTCAAAACTTATTTAAATCATCCCTTATGGTCTTGCAAGAATTTGCTTCCTTCAGTCTCCAGCTCCTGAGAAAAAAGCGCCACATTCATTCTCATTGGCATTTCCAAATTGTAACCTTCTGAATTACAGCTTGCTTTTTTTAACTTTAGTTTTTACAAGTGAGAATTTTGTGTGTGTACATGTTGTCCTTTGTGACAACACCGCTTGATTTAGTTGAATGAAAAAAATGCACTTTTACATACATGGTCACTTGGGGAAACCAGTTTGCTTCCAAAAATCAAGCAGGAATCTCAGTCTGACCAATGTAGCCTTTGATTTCTGCTCCTTTTAATATTGTCACAGCAAGACTCCAGCACTGTGAAGGCGCAGTGGAAAGGGCTTGCCTGCACCTCACTGCCACCTCCCCTACCCTGAGTATTAAGGCCTGTAATTACAGCAGACAGGGTGATTGCCACCCCCCCCCCCAGCAGAATGATGTCATTGCATGTCAAACAGGGGATTAGCGTGAGGAAAGAGGTCCTACTGACATTTTCATTTTCATTAAGAGTTTGGTTTTGCTTCATTTTGTTAATAGGAACTGTTGTTTTACTTCATAGGAGAAAACTAAAAAAATAAAAAAAAGCAAGTAAAACTTGGAGATGTGGAAGTAGACCGAGCGGCTGCGTGAACGGAGATGTGCTCTGTAGCGCATCTGTCAATTAGTGAAAGCACCCGGGACACAAAGCATGCCTGGGAAAGCTCCTCCTTTTCAAAAGCAGAATGTCATTCTTCCCCAAGCCCACAATGACCTGAGCTCTGCTGCAGAAAATGCCCCTGAAAAAGAAGGCAGAGACCAGGCCACTGCTGGGTAGAAAGGGAACTCCATCGGGCGGTCCCATCTGGCCTCTGAAGTGTTCCACTCGCTCAGGATGGCGTTGATGGAGTGTGGTGTCCAGTCTCATTTGTTACTTCTTAGTTCCCTTCCCATGTGAAAAAAATAAATTGGGAATGAGGTGGAAGGCTGATGTCACAGATGCTTTTTGCCCGGAGCTGGGGTTATCAATCATTTCCAACTCCTCCAACAAAAATAAACAAGGGAAGAAAATCATTATCAGACTTGGGAAAGGGGAGTTGTGTCCTCCTTTGAAGCAGTCTCACAGTAACCTGTCGGAGAAGTTGGGTTCAAGTACCAGCTCTGGCATTTACTTACTGTGTGACCTTGGGCAGCTTGCTGGGTTGTTCTGAACCTCAGTTTGCATATCCGATCAATGAAGTTAACCGGAAATAGTACCCACATCTCATTGAATTGTGTCTGGTACCTATCAACAGTTGCTTTTAACTTCAAAAAAGTACTTCCTTTCAGAGAACAGGTTGGTGTTCTCACGTGAGCCTGTTACAGTAAACGTGGAAGCTCCTCTCTCTTTCGTGTGTGTCGGCGCTGTGCAGTCAGGTAATGGCACTGACCCCTGTGCTGGATAACCCTCTCTGTGGCAGGAACTGGGTGCCTTGAGATTGAGGGCCACTTGAATAAGAGAGGCTCTGGAATTAAACTTTTTAAAATTTCCCCAAAGCTTTGGAAGAGAAAAGGTCCACACAGATTTTTCTTGGGAGGTTTTACAAACCTTTCCAGCGTTTCCCAGTTCTGAATATGTGGACAGCAGAATTTTCTTAGAATTAGTTTCTTTGGATCTGAACTGTCCTGCGAATGAATGATGATTCTGGTCCAAATCAGGCCCTCTTGCCAGATGATAATTTTGCATTCATGTTGCCCTGGGACTTTTCCATTTTCATTCTTGTTTTCCCTCGAAAGGTAGCTAATGAGCTATTTCTCTTTCCTCACCAGACTTTTCAGGTCTAGTTACCTAGCTGATGTTGCCTAAAGTATAATATTTTAGAAATAAGATTCTGCATTGCACTGAGGGATAGCACGACTGCGAGGTCAGTATATTTGGTTGGTTGGTTGGAAGGACACTGGGATGTGCCAAGGTCTAGTTGAGGGTTCTTAGAAAGGACTAGATCATTCGAATCACCTGTCCTGTCGCCCTGTGTGGAGTGTGCTGAGCACCTGCCTACTGCACCTGTTACCCGTGCACCCCAGCTCTTACCTGAGTGTCTCCTGAATCTTCCTCCTGAATTTATGGAATATTGCCATTGCTGCCTCCTCCACCACCCCTGGTCCTCCTTGAATTATTTGAAGTGCACGGCAGCTGTCTAGCACTAGTACCTGAACGTACGTGTAATACTCAGGAAGGCATTTGCTTTTGGAAGTTGAAGTTGCTGTCTGGAAGTGGCCAGAGGCTCTTTACCTGGTGGCTGAAGGGGCAGTTGGGTCACCTCCCAGTGTCTCAGTTGTGTCCCCTCCAGGTCCTCAGCATGGTACTGTCCTCATCTGTAGGTTTGGTTCTCTGGGAGAATTTACCTCACCCTGCGCCAAGACCCCCCAGCCTAGATGGTAGGAGTGCTTCTGTTTGGCCAGTCCTTCCCTAAATCCCAACATTTGGTTCTTTTACTCAATTATTGGACAACTGCTCTCCTCCCCTCCAGTTAGGGTGTGTCTTTCAGTTGTTTTACATTCTCCTCTGATTATAAACTATAAACTTACATATTTTTTTCTTTTGAGCCAAAGTCAACCTGTAGGGAAAACGTATCTAGGGATTGCTAAAATGAGTGGTTAAATAATATGTAATTTTTTTGCAAGAATAATACCAAAATTTATTTTATTATTAAAAATTTATGCACTTGACTTAGGGACAGAGTGCTTGCCTAGTGTGTACAGCCTTGCATTCCATCCCCAGCACCACACACGCAATCGCTTGGTTTTGAGTGTTTTACCTCAGGACGTTTCAAGTTGATTCATGTTTCTGCATCTTCTTTCACCCAAAGGCTCAAGGACCCTTTGCTTTTCCCGAAGGCAGTGGATACGGCTCCATTTTGGTTGGGTAATTGGTGTAGTTTGCATATTTGTCTACATTAAAACTCTCAGGAGCTGAGTAATAATTCACAATATCAAAAAATCAGTTCAGTGCATTCATAAGCTTGACTTCTTGTAAATAAAGCAACTATTTATTTTTATTTTCTAGGTGAGTCAGACCATGTGATGGTAGATCTGGTAGTTAGCCATTGACCTCCATGTACATGGATACAATCAATGACCTCTTGGTCTTATTGCTATAGTTAGTTGATTTTCTCTATAGCCATAGTTTCTGAAGAAACTTTTAGGGTACTCTTTTTCCTAGATGAGTTTCCAAGAGGGCATATAAGCAATAAATATAGTCCATGTCTATTGTTTTATGTGGGCCACAAATTAAATCATATTTACCAATGGAATTACATGAAAATCTTATGACCTTTTAACTGGCAGTAACTGTCTGTACCCGGAATTAAGTGGCAGCAACTCTCCCAAACTGCCTGGCCAAATCAAGCAGGTGTTGATTTTTAAATGGTCTGTATTGGAAAAAGCTCTGGTTAGGAGCTCTGTCACTGAAAATGCCTTTTGTAAAAATAAGTAATAAGGGCATCTCTCTGCATTTATCTGACTATTAAATGTGGACTCTCTTTTCTTTTCTTCTCCTTTTCCTTCATGGTATTGATAATTAAATCCAGGGCCTTGCACATACTGGGCAACCCTAATTTTCTTTATAAATTCTATTTTCAGATAGTGGTAAGTTGCCCAGGCTGGCCTCAAACCTGAGATCCTCCTGCTTTAGCCTCCTAAGTAGCTGGGATTACAGACATGTGACACCACACCCAGCTTAACTTTGGATTTTCAATTACCGTGAGTCCTTCAAACAAGGCACACGTATGTGTGTTCAAAATTGGCACCAGAAGTGGCTTTGAGATGATTCAGAACTTTGTTTTTTCTTAATAATGTCTAATATGAATCAAAACTTTTTTTCCCAATTAGGTGGCGAAGTAACCCTAAAAATATTTAAATGTGATTGAAGTTTCCTAATCCATGTGTATGAAATGTCATAAATAGCTCCAATCGACTGTTCATCCTTTGTTTCCAACATTTAGAAATTATTGGCATGGAAAAAGCAGCATTACATTACCTACCTTGGAAATATGAAGAATGGCCAACTATTCTGCTTTTTACCAGCAGGTGGCATGACTTATTGCTGTGCTGGTGACAATGTAAAAATCAATAGGTCTTCGGACTTTAAATTGTTATACAGTTAAAAGTGATTCCCAAAGCATTTATCCCAAATGTAACAGTCAAAAGTTTTATACCCTTATTATATAAAGAGCTCTTACAAATAAATAAGTAAAACCTTAACTTTTCAGTAGAAAAATGGGGGTATAGGATATGAACATTCATTTTAAACACACAAAGGAGACTGGTAGATACACACACATACAAAATGACAAATAAGTCTGTGAAAAATGTGCAAATTCTGTGAATTAAGGGAAAAGAATGAATATAAGGAGATATAAGTTTTTTACCTATGGATTGCCAAGTCTTTAAAAATTGGTACCTACTCATCATTGGCAGAGGTCAAGATAGCTACTTTCCTGTTCTGCTATTTGGATATGAACATCCTTTCCAAAATGGAACTTTTCCATGTGTCAAGAACCTTAAAAATGCTTACACATTTTGATTCAGTCATTCCCTACCAAGAATTTATTTTGTGGAAACAAGTAGAGATATGCACAAAAACTTATGTAAGGGGCTGGAGCGGTGGCTCAGCGGTTTCAGTGCTTGCATGGCAAGCACAAGGACCTGGGTTCAAACCCCAGCACCACGTACACAACTGAGTGTTGGAGCAACTAAGGCCATGTGAAAAACTAAATAAAGTTGTTTCTCTCTTTCTCTGTCTCTCCCACTGTCCCTCTCTCTTTATTAAAACAAACAAACAAAAAAAAAACTTATGTAAAAAGATGCTTCCTGCCATATTAAAAGCCCTCAAGTTCTCAACAATAGTGAATGGGTTAATTAATGGTCATCGGTAGGGTGCGGTACTCAGCCTGCATTATAAATCATACATTAGTGGAATCTTCATTGATGTCTAATGTTGAGTAAAAAATGTGAGGGGGTAGTTCATGAGGTATTTTTCAATTTGATCACAATTTAATGCCAAAAGATTTTTTTTGTATTTTCATAGACAAACACATCCAAATTTTAGCATGGGTTATCATGTTGGTTTTCATCCTTTTATTTTACTGTGCTTTTTACATTTTGTTTTGCGGGCACGTATTATTTTACAGATGGGAAAAAGTATAAGCCTTTTAAAAAATGAGAAGTGTAGCATTTGAGACATGAATCACGATCACTTTTGTATTTCTCGTGGAAATGAGATTGAGTAGTAAGTTCTATATCTGGGGGAAACAGAGCTCATCTGAGTCAGAGGTTGGAAAGCTCTCGTGAATACTAACCTCAGAAACCGCAAACTAGCATGTAGAGCAGTAATGACATGGCATGAGAAGCCACGGATGTCAGTCTGAGTTAAAGAGGCTGGAGTAGATACGTAAAACAGCCTTAAGAGAAAAACACATACTCATCCAAGAGCCCCGGCTGTGGTCACCTTGGGCTCGGTGGGGCCTCCATATTGAATCTGTATCAGAGTGCATCCCGTTGGGCCTGGGTTTTGGAAACCTTAGTTCCTGTTCTGGCTGCCCTGCTGTTACGGTTTGTACCTAACCTTGGGCAAGTCACCAAACTCTCTGAATTCCTCGTTTTCTTCCAGTGCTGGATGTTTATTCTTTTTTGGAGTCTGGCATTCTGATGCAATTTCCAGTCTCGTAAGGTGAGGTGTGAGTCTGGGGGTGTCTGGCCAATGCCGAGGCAGATGGAGGCTCCTTCTGGCTCACACCCTGGGATCCAATATGTTGGAAGTCATCTGGTCCCTGTCGTTTTTGAATAATAAATTACCTTGGAAAGGACTGCAATTGAGGGTGAGAATGGCAGTTTAGTTCTCTCTTGGGGATCACAAAATGAAAGCAGAAATATGTCATAGAATTTGAACAAACCTGATATAGACTTTGATAATATTTTTTTCTGATATAAAAATTCAAGTGTGTAATTCTCATCAGGCTAATTTTCATCCCGTGAACAGTAGAGGTGGTTTTAAAATCAAGTCTTTAGAAGTAGCAGATCTTTGTCCTTTTTACCAAGTCCATAAGAGGGGCTCAGTTCAGGGGATTTTATTTTTTAAACTTTAAAGACAAAGTTATATCCAGAGACATATTGTATAGGAATGTTTTATAAACTTTTTACCTTGACCACAGTTATAGAAAATATATGGTGACCCTTGCTTCCATAAAATGAAAGTAAAAATTTACAAAACGATATCTGTCCTTACTAACTGCAACACATGATAATTTAGTGGTCCACTGTTATTAAAATATACTGGTTTTGACCTACCAATGTGATTTGGTGCCACACTAATGGATTGCAACACTCGTTTTAAAAAATAGTGATATAGGGGCTGGAGCGGTAGCTCGGTGGTTACAGCGCTTGCCCAGCATGCGCAAGTACACGGGTTCAAACCCCAGCACCACGTACGCAATGAAGTCTTGGAGCAACAAAGGCCACATGAAAACTAAATAAAAATTGATTCTCTCTCTCTCTCTCTTGAAAAAGAAAATAGTCATATAGAGCTTTGAAAGAGGCATCCAGAATGGAGAAAAAAACTATTGTATATCTTGAGAACTATTAAATATCACTTAAAATTTCTTTTTAGAAATGGAAAAAGATCTTTTCTCTTTAAACTCATTGTGACAGAAAAAAAGACGAAAAGAACACAGGAGAAACATTTTAAAAGAAGAGACATGGGCGGGGGCGAAGGTAGAGCTCCGAGGTAGAGCTCTTGCCTGGCCTGTGCAAGTCCCTGGGTTCGATTCCCAGGACTGCTCTTATCTGATGTTTTCATGAATAAAGCCTCTGAAGTTGTGCTTATGGAAGCAATCACATTACAGATGCAGATGAATGAAACCACCATTAGCTTTAGACAATGTGGAAAAAATAAAAGAACGGAGATCTGAGTGGGCCTGGTTTTGTTTCCAGAGTCCATCTAGACTTTTCCTGCTTCAGGCTGGTCCCAGTCTCACTGTGAGTCAATTTGAATGACAGGCTGAATAGACACAGCTCAAGGCAACACCGTCTGGATTGGGGTGGTGTGCATTGTCCACTTCCCGTGTGGCTTCTGGACCACTCAGTGACTGCCCGTGCCCCCCCGCTGCACTCCTATTTCGTTTTCTGCTGTTCGTCTGTGCCTTCAGAGCGCCCGCCAGGCCACTGATGATTCACTCCCACCCTGGACCATTTCACCCCCCAGCAGTCCCTTCTCACACCCCACTCTTCTCCCAGCCTGCCACTTCTTTCCAGTTTCCTCCTCCTTTCCCCTTCTCTTCTGTTCCTGCTTTGCAGTCACAGTAACAGCATGGCATCCCCTGAGCATGGCTGGGAGGGCTGAGAAGCAGTCACCAGTGCTCCAGGATGTAAGTGGTTGGAGGTCCTTGAAACAGGACTTAATAGCTGCAAGCCTTTGATTTTTTTGGAAGTTTTTTCCATCTGATTCTAACTGGCTTTGTGCCCAGTGAGAATTAGATGAAAAGACATGAATTCAGAGTCTTTGTCCCAGGAATTTTACCAGCAGACTCTCTCAGTCTTAGGGCCCAGTGGGTCTCTTGAAATCATGAACACATTGCCTAGGGACCAATAGGCAGAGTGACCCTTCCTGCGCCTGACTGGCCAGGGACTCTGAAAGGCTAGGTCCTGTGCTGCGGGAACCAGCTCTGGACCCCATGTTGCACAAAGAAAGCTTGACCGTGCCCTAGAAGGACTTTCTCCATTGAGCCCAAGAAACAGCGCTTACTTAGAGCCATTCTGTGTGGAAATGCCTTATATGGAGAGGTTCTGAGCCGATTTTATGTTTGGTTTGTAAGAGGATCATGGTTTAAAAAAAGAAAGAAAACGAGAAAAGAAAGAGAAGCCTAAGGCAATGATATCATGTTACCTAGAGGCCTGGTTAAAAAGAAAATACCCCTTTGAATCGTTTCCACCCTAATTCTGGATTAAGGTGGGGGCAGTTGCAAATCCATCATCCCATTGCTGCTGGCTGACCTTCCCCTGCATCCTGCGCCTTTGGACCCACGACCCGGTGCCGACAGACTGCCTGTCTGTTTCTCCCAGCCCAGCTCTGCAGAGAGGCTGGGAAGCTGGGAAACCCTGCCGCGTGTTTGTGCAAATGTGTGGTTTTTATTATTTCTGGAACTCAGCCCCCAGCCCTAAATCTTAAAATGCTGACAGGGCAAAGCAAAAGAGACCTTGGAGTCCTACCCAGGGAGTCTGGTGGGCCTCCCCACCTTGGCTCAGGGCCAGCTTGACTGCCCAGAGGAGCTGGAGGTGATAGCGGGTGCCTGTGCAAGGACTGGGCCACTCGTCCTGTGCCCACCCTGTGGCCCCGCCCTCCCACGTCACCAGAGGTGGCTGGACAGAGGGTGATTCTTTTAAAGAGGAGTGATGGGAAGTGATTTAAGGCCCTCTCTGCGATGTGGCTCTGTGCTTACTGTGCGGGAGGGATGGAGGTAGATGTGCTCCACTCCTGGGATGGGCCTGGGTTTTCCACCTGCTTTTATTAGACAAGAGGGGGCCAGGCTCTCTGCAAAACTCCACCCATGTTGTTTAACACAGTGACCACCTGAAGCCTCCTTGTTCACCAGGAGAGAAGTGGAGAAACACCAACATTTCTAGGCCAGGATTTGGCGCTCACTGAGAAATATTATGTAGAGACAAATATAAAGTCAAACCTTAAAAAGATAACCGTAAAAGTATTTTAATGTTGTATAATTCTCATTGTTAAAGATGATTCAAGGAGATTTAGGACTAAGTAAGGAAACATAAATAAAGAAGAAAGGGATTTCTCAAGGGACAAATTGCTCCCTCTTGAAACAAGAGAAATTCCCTACTATAAATTTCAATTAAAAACAAACAAACAAACAAAAAAGAGGTAAACTGACTTTAGCACATGATGCAGAAGTAAAAAATCAAAGAATGAAGCAGAGCTACCATGGATCATTTTTATATGGACTATAGTTCATAGTTAAACACTTTCCGCTGTGGCTCTTATTTTGTTTATTAATAGATGAGAGAGGGGGTTGAGGGATAGAGTTTATAAGTGATTTGGGAACAAGATGTAATTATTGTAAGCCCAACTTCATAGTTCATCTGCCAGAAATAAGATTTTGGGCTCTTGTATAAAATCCATAGTGAAAAGTTTGATTGCTTAGGTATCAGTATGTTGGAATTCTAATAAATGATTCTTCTCTACATTATGTTCATAAGTTGTGTGTGTACGTGCATGAAGCTGTAGTACAAAGATACAAATATTGTGTAAATGTAGAAAAATCTTTACAAATACCATAAATCAGCTCTCTGGTTTGGTCAGGATTCACAGAAAATAAAATGTGAAATTTTAGGCCTGAGAATTTCGTAATGAAAGAATATGTACACCACTGTACTGAGATGCCAAATATAAAGGAGAATGTTTGGTGCAATCCAAGTGGCAAACAAATACATTTCCTTTTTAGGGCTGTGGGACAAGGCCATGCAGCGAGGCCTTGCTTAAACACACTGAACAGAATCCAGCCTTTTAACAACCACGTCAAGGTCACCATTATGAACACTGTCCACAGTTTGGTTCTGTCGTTGTGCCTCTGTGTCTTCTCGGAGAGGAGGCTGGTTGCCACCAGACAGAACGGTCTGAACTCTGGTTTTTAATTCCCATGCCCCTTGGTCTCCTCCCTTGCTGTCACTGCCAGATTTTCTTCTAAGGTACTATCAGTGTACTTGTTTCTAAGTTTCCCGGAGCTGCCAAAATAAAACAAACTGGGTAATTTATAGTGACAGAAATTTCTTCTATCACAGTTTTGGAGGCCAGAAGTCTGAGAGCAAGGTGTTGGGAAGGCTGGTGACTCATGGGGGCTGGGAGGGAGAAGCTGTTCCGTGCCTCACTCCTAGCTTCTGGTAGCTGCAGGCATCCCTTGTCATCCATTAGATTGTTAGAGGTGTCACTCCAGTGTGCCTCTGATATCACATGGCATGTTCTATGTGTGTCTGTGTTTTCTTATAAGAACACCAGCTATTGAATTAGGGCTCATCCTAATCCTATATGACCTCATTTAAATGAGTTATAGCTACAAAGACCCTATTTCCAAATTGGGTCACATTCTGAGGGTGATTCTTGGTGATAAATCCTGAGAGGGGTCTCACTGGCCTCAAGTCCCAGAGCACTGGGTACTTTGACTTCATGGTATTTATTTTGCTTGCTCTAAGGCTTCTCTCCCTTCCCCTACCCTGTTTTGTTTTGTTTTACTAGATTCTAAGCTGAATTTCTTGCAGTTGAGGCTGCTGGATAAAGAACTTGTGATTCCCCAAGTGTTATGCTTATCTTCCAGATGAGAGTTTTAGGGTGCTAGGGGGAAAATTAGCCAAATAATCCTTCTTGAGAAGTGGTCTGGGCCATAACAAGAAATGTGGGAAAAGAAGCGGGCTGGGAGAGGTGCTGGAATGTATCCCTTCTGACCACGCAGACACAGATCCCCTTTCTCTTGGCCTCTGAGCTGCTGGAGACTGTTGGTGCTGTGTGCTTGTGTGTGCTTCAGGAGAGCTGGTGCCTGCCTAGCTCTGGTGCTGCCTGTGAATTACACTCTGTTTTGGTGAAAATCACGCTCTGTCCAGCTGTGGGGAGCACTGTCTGGCACAAACTCCCTTCTCAGTTCAGTTTGTTAGTATTTTTGAGAACTACCTTTGTGCAGATTTACCCGCTGGATCACTCTAAAGAGAGTGATAGCCCAGTGGGAAGTGTTCACCAACCCAGGGTGAAATCGTAGAAAGATCCTTTTGGGAATTTGGGCTCTCTGACGTCAACCCTTGTATTTCTCTGCTGAAAGAAAATACTAAACCTCAGAGGAGCACAAAGAAAGAATGATATTAAACACAGAAGGATTTCAATCTTTGGCAGCAGCCCACGTACTTTAAAAAAAAAACAAAACCCTGTTTCCATTGTCATGCACCTGTCATGACTCTGAATGAATTCTTTTTCTCTCTTGATGGATGGTGGTCTTAAAAGCTTGCTGCTTTTCATTAGCAGAGTGCCAGTGCTAATGCTTTGTCATTCTGCTGGAGTATAATGCACAAATCGGTGTAATTATTCAGTGTTTGCATAATCGGCAAGATTTTGAAGGGGAATGTTGCACAACTCAGAAGTGGCCTAATTTCACCTGACAATATTCTATTCAGACTCCAAGCATTTCCTCCAAGAAGCAGTGAAGTGCTGGTGGATTTCCTAAAAGCCCAAAGCAGTGATGGTGGGAAATTGAGTTGTCCTAAATCACTTGCTAATTATAAGATGCCCTGTGGTCCTGTGGAGGGTCTTGCTCTAGATTTTAGTTTATAGTCATCCCTATTAGTTTAAAAATGTCATTTATTTATTATGCATGAGGCATGATATATTGTTCCACATGGGGCCAGTAATGAACCACCAGTCAAATCCATTAGGTTTCATCAGGAGTCATGTAAGACTGGAAATGTGGAAGTGAAGGGAATCCTTACAAAACGCTGAAGCTGGGTCGAGATGGGCCCAGCGAGGGGCTCACTGAGAGTGACTTGGGAAAAGCCACATAAGTTAAATTCATACTTTTCTTTCTCTTTTACAAGAAAGTAGTTTAGTTGAGCTGTTTGAGGAAGCTTGGTGATGGCAGTTGCAAGGAGGGAGAGAGAATTTTCATTAACTCATTTAAATCAATTTATTTCAGCCCACCATGAGACCAGAATGGAGAATCTGAACAATGCCCCAGGGCTGGATCTCACAGTCGCCCAGCTCATCTAATTTGGACTAGATAGCTTTTTTTTTTTTCATTAAATCTAAAAATAATTTCAGGCAGGCCGCCTTTCCAGGGAGTTCTGTGAGGGAATCAAATTGTAGGGAAGAGGGCTGATCTTTGTTTGATAGGGCTGGTGGCTTTTTGGTCTTGTTTGTTCCCTTTCCTTTGTGAAGCTGGGCTGCCTGGTTCTTTACGCATGCTGCGAGCTGGTAATGAGCACAGCTACCATTTAGTGAGCGCTCCTCCTGTGCCAGGTGCCATTCTACGCACTTCACATATAACTAACGGAATCCTTGCCAACCTGCCAAGGAGGCACCTGAGGAAGCTGAGGCACAGAGTATGAGAGTCCACAGCCGTGCAGAGTGAGTGGTGGCGATGGGGTCAGACCCTGTGGACATCTCACTTCAGAGTCTTTTGCTGCATTCTGAAGACCTTCATGCAGTCCTGGGAAGTTCTTTCACTTCGATATTCCATAGCAGAACTTCTGAGGACCGTCTAGGTCTGATCAAATGGATGCTGAGCACAGGAGGTGTTTGCTGTTGGCATGCAGCAGCTGTCCTTTTACAAAAGCAACAGCTGGTTGGCCGTGGGATATCCTGGAGGACACTCTCATTAGTGACTGATGGAAGAATACCCCCCACCCCGCAAAGTTTTCTTTCAAACTAAAAGCAAAGGCTGGAACCAAATAGCTAGCATCATTCTTGGTCAAGCTGTATCAGGAAGGCCTGGCTTTGTCACTGGGCCAATATTTGGAAGAACCCCTGGGCCTCATTGCCTACTCTAGAGCTCTATCTGTGTTCCAGGTAACATGAATTACTGAATGAGTCTGTTTCTATAATTATAAAATGAAAGGGGGCAGGGGACAGGGAAAGAATGACAGGCTGTTGGCAGAGCTGCCTGGTGCCAGGAAGCCGGGGGCGAGGCCCACAGAGGTCATGCCCGTCTCCACACCCCACTGGGTGATTGATTGGCTAGTAGTCAGGGGTCCTCCCAAGGACTGCTCCTCCCTCTGCAGACAGAAAAGTAGTGGTGTGGTCTGCTGGCCAGCTGGGAGGGGAGGACTGGGAAGACATGTCCAGGGAGAAAATTGGTGACTATTCAATGGACTGGAGTTGGTGGCTGTTGCCTGGGAAATCTGCTGACTACAAAGTGCACCAGCAGAGGATCCAGTTTGCTGTCTTCCCTGACAGATTTTAGAGACCGAAAAAAGAGAGCCTCTTACCATACTCAAATGAAAAGTTAACATGAGAATTCAAAGGAGTGTGCAGATTCAGGACAGTGGTTCCCAAAACTTCTTTTGGTTACAGAGAAGGGAAAAATCACCCAAATTATGGGAATGGTAAGTATCCCTAAATATAAGACCAATTGGTTACAAAGGTGTTACCTAGTTCATAGCAAATGATCCACATTAATTAAATGGACATTTTATGGTTGTTATGATGGGTCTGAAGATTTTTAAAATAGGTATTATTTTATAAAATATTTATTTCATAAAATGTTTCTTTTATGATGCTCTTATGGAACAACAACAACAACAAAAATCCCACTTAATTAAGCCTTTTCTGAAGCTTTGTTCCATGGAATTTTCCATTTTACCTTGAGGCTGCACCAGGCTCCCTCTCTCTCTTTCCTGTCTTCTGAGGACTCAAGAGACAACCCCTCAGTCCTGTTTGTGGAGACCAGTGGAGACCTGGAACAGAAGCACACACGCATGGAGGTCTTTGCTGATAGCACTTGAGGGAAAAGGCACCCGGTCGCAGTGCGATCTTGTAACTTGAATAGTCTTCCTTTTAGATTAGTTGCAGAAAGACCAGACCAATGTGGTGCTGTTTAAATTCACAATGGAAAACAAATAAAAAACAACGAAGAAAAAATTAGCCCCTCCAAATTACCTAAACCGTCCATTGGTATCAGTTGACTATAAAGACTCCGGAGTCTATCTCAGGGTGGATCCAGGGATCTACATTTGGAACAAGCTTACCAGGTGATTTTTACCCTCATCAGATTTTGAGATCCACTTCCCACACACTTAGGAGATGTTAAGTTGGGGAAAGGAACAGGAGAGGGAGGGAATCATGTAGTGTAGTGTGGTGTTGTGTCACTGGGAGGAGGGTCCTGAGAAGGTCCTGCAAAAGGGAGGTGGACCTCGACTTGAGAGGGAGGGTCCTTGAGATCATCACAGAAGGGAATTTAAGGATGGGTCACAGTGAAGCCCAGATGGATTTTACTGAGAGAAAGAAAGAAGAAGACACTTTGAGAGACAGGGTTAAGTGCAGGCGTCAGAAAGAAATGCCTTAGGACATCTTAGCTGGGCATGTTTATATATGCAAGATCAATAGTAGAGGAACATGATCTAATAGGGTGATTTTAGTTCTCTGTGTTGGTAACTGGACATGGGGGAGGGGCTAATATTTTTTCTTTATTTTTGATTTGTTTTTCATTATGAGTTTAAACAACACCACAGGGCTGGAGGGGTAGCTCTGTGGTTATGGTGCTTTCATGGCATGAGTGAGGACGTGAGTTCGAACCCCAGCACCACATACACAATGAAGTGTCTGAGCAATGACAGCCACGTGAAAAACTAAATAAAAATTAATTTTAAAAAATACAAAAAAAATAGCACCAGATTGGTATATAAAGTCTAATAATTGCTTTCATAGTGCTGCTTGTGATTAAGATATGTAAAGGTGACTTTTAAATCTGGACTTTTTGTTGCACATGGTGGCACATGCCTGTAATCCCATAATTTAGGAGGCTGAGGCAGGAGGATCGCAAGTTTAAAGCCAGCCTCAGCAACTTAATGAGAAGCAGTTTAAAAAAAAAAAAAAAAGAAAGAAAGAAAGGAAAAAGAAGAAAGGGGAGCTGGGGATGTAATTCAGTGGTTAAGCACCCCTGTTCAATCCCTAGTACCAAAAAGAAAAAAAAAATCTGGTGATTTAATCCATGTGGAAGTGGACTTTAAATCATGGCTTGTTTTGTCCCTCATCTCTTCTCTCTGCCTATCCTATGTCTAGAATTACGTTTGTGGTGATAGAGGAAAAGTCTCCTCACTCCATAATGTTTTTCAAAGTAGCCCAGGTCCTGAGTTGGATTGTGTGTACAAAGGTGCTATGGAGGGGCGGCCACCTCGCAGGGCTCAGGGAGTCAGGAGACGACAGCTTCTCTGTCCTCCCCTCCGTTGATCTCCCACGTGGAGCATTTGGAACTCTCCAGGCTGGTCTTTCTCACTGGACTTCCAAGGTTCTTCCACTGTTTAGACGTAGGGTACAACTGCTACTCACCCCCAGGACCCAGCCTTCCTTGACGCTGGGTTAATTTGGGCTCCTGTTGAGCTGTCTCAAGCACCCTGCATGGTGCGACTGTATTAGCACCTCACCCCCATGGAGGCTGAGGACTGTCTGATTCACCACTGTATCCACCAGTGTCCAGCATAATGCCTGGCACAAAGTCAGTGCTCATTAAAGATTTTTGTTTTGTTTTGTTTTGATTGACTACTCTCATAGAAATTCCATGCAGTTTCCCACTCTTTCTCGACTTCAGAAAGCTGTTGGGTTGAGGACGTAGTAGATCACTTATGGGGTCTTAAGCATCACTGTTCCTATCAAGTAACTTGGAAAGAAATATCCCATTTCTAACCACATAATTCATAACCCCTTGGGAAAATATACTAGTTAAGCCTGTGGGAACCCTGAAGGGGTGGTAAGCAAAGTCTCTGATTTCCCTGTTTTCAAAATAGACATTTGTTTTTTGCAGTATACTTTCAGCTTCTGACTGATGAGCTCTGGGTTTTGCAGGAAGTGTTTGTTAATTTGTTGGCTTTGTGGAGAATCATGAGCTCTTAGTGAGACTCTGGTCCAGCCTCCTAACTTTGGAGAACTTATCTTCCAAACAGATTGTCGTAAGTCTCCAGGAAGCCCCTTGGACGGTGTCTGTTTGCTCAGTGGGGAAGCCTCCGTCCTCCTCTGTATTTTTATCCAGAACCATGGAGACAGTGGGATGACAGTTTGGAAGAGAAAATGCAGTGGGCTGGCGGCAGGGGATAGAGTAAATGGGAAGGCTTCCTTTTCTCTTTTTGGCTCCAGATATACCATGTATCTATAAAGGAGGAAGAGGGACAGTGTAATTCAAAGACGAACTTAAACTGATTCCTTAGAGTTGACTTCTCTGTGTAAGTTTAGTTATTCTTCCTAAATATTGATGTAACCACTTGTATGTACCATAGGGAGGAAAATCCTTAGTGGAATTTTTTTTTCTTTTTTTATCTGGGATTGAACCCAGGGACGCTTAACCACTGATCTACAACTCCAGCCCTTTATTTTATTATTATTTTTTTTATTTTGAGACAGGTTGCTGAGGTTAGCTTTGAATTTGTGACCCTCCTCCCTCAGCCTCCTGAACTGCCAGGATTGCAGGTGTGTGTCTTCAAAACCCACAGGATTAGGTCTGTTTTGGGATTTGACTGTGTGTGTTTCTGAAGGGCTATGTCACATGGGATCTCATTTTGTAGAGTAAGAGCAAGGCCCAGGCCATTTCTGCATATTTTATACACCCAGGTTTTTAACCATTCTTTGAAATTTATGTATTTATTCCCACTTAGTTTTTATTATAGTGAGTGTGTTGACTTGTATGTAAAGTGTGTAGACTGACTCGTTTGGAACAACACCACTGTTTTCTGGGTCTTGGTGTTTGCTATATTTGTGTTTATTATGTGCTAATTATTGATTCAGGCTTCTTTTAATATTTTATATCATCATTCAAAACACTTCATTTTTTCCTCCCATGTTTTAAGTTTTTCTCTGGTGGTGACTGATATTTTATTCTAAGCTATCACTGTCTCCAAGCCCAAATGGCCCCAAATGTTCTGGAATATCCTGTTCGGCCTAATTTACCAGTGAGGGGTAACGTAAGCCATGAGAGAACTGGACACGGGGTAATTTTTTCCCTTCAGCCAGCTCTGTGGGACTAACCCAGCAGCCTTAACTTTGGCTTATCCTAAATGTGATAGAGTGGGTGTGTGGCTGAGTAAATGGTGGTACCAGGTGCCCAGTGGAGCCAGGGGACAGCTGTCAAGCTCTGTATTTACAAAGCTTTGGATTAATGTGGGGAAGTCACTTAACACAGAACTTTCAGTGAAGAGGACAGGGCCAAAATATTGTGTTTCCAGTTTGCTCTTCACTCTGTAAAAAATGCCTGCAAGATAAGAGAACAATAATGATTGCTCCCAGGTCTGGTGGTTATAAATCTCTGCGAACCACGTCTTCATTTGTGGCATCTAAATTGTCCACAATGAGCATGTATTAATTTTCCCAATTTTTTTTAAAGGTTTTAAGAGAAAAATCATCCCTGAGACTAAATAGGTGATCCCAAACTGGAGTCCGCAGCTGGGACTGGCCTCCATCCCTCTGTGGTGTTTATAAGTCTTTCCTTTATTCTTTGGATTAATAAATAACCACTGTATCATGACTGTGTATTTAATCACTTTTGGCACTTCAGGACGATTCTTTAAAAACAACAGCAACAACAATAATTATAAAAAGTTTGGATTTGTGTAACAGTTGCAAAGACAGCACAGAGAGCTCTTAGCCCTTCCACGCTGCCTCCCCCACCGTGAACAGCTGACCTAACCATGTTGCTCTTTGGTAGAATGCTATCAAAGAAAGTGCACATTTCATTCAGATTTCTCCAGATTTTCCAGGAAATGTCCTTATGCTGTTGCAGAATCCAATGTGGGGTCCCACATGGTATTTAGATACTGGGTTTTTTAAGAAGGTACAAATCAACATACAAGTGTGTGTATGTTGATTCTCTAATGTGCGGATCGGCTTTGTACATAAAAACTAGATGTTTTTCCTCCTGGAGTAAAGAGAATAACATGGTGAAGAGTCAGCTTCTCCCCACCTGAGACAGGATTCCTCATTCCACAAAACCCAGGACCTAGGCCTGTTGCCAGCCTTCTCACCCTGAACAACGTGCTGGCCAACAGCAGATCTGAGAAACAGTAGAATAAAATCTCAAGTTCTTTTTATAGCATTTCTTATGCATCAACCAGCTTTCTTTTTTTTAAATACATGAAAACCTTGTAGCTTTGGTTCGGAATGCTGTTTTAAGTCAGGAGAGCATCGCCCAGCTAAGCTTTTGAAGGTAGCGTGGCCACGGTGTGGACCCTGGGCCTCTCTCTTGCTGACTTGGTGGAGCAGGAAGCAGTAACATGGCTCCACCAGGGGAACTGCAAAGAAACCAGGGCCGTCTGAAGTCTGAGAAGGACACTTGTCTAGGGTCCCAGGAGTGCCTGTAAGGAAACAATGTGCCATGAGGAAATTGCACTGTGGCTGGGTCTGGCATCTGGTTCTGTGGATTCTGAGCGACGATGGCCAAGTGTTTTCTGAGCTGCCTCACGTTTGCCTCAGGTCTGTGTTTGCTGAGTCTGCTTGCACAGATTTGTCTCTTTCCTTCCATTCACAAACATGAGGCGACATGTTAGCTGTGTCCGGTTACCCAGCAACAGGCTGTGTGGCTCACCGTGACCAGTGCTCTCACACGAGAGCTGGGCGGGAGGGTGGCTGTGCCAAGCCCAGGTCATCTGCCCTGCTGGAAACCGTTCCACAGATTGCAAGAGACCACATGTGGCTTGACAGGAATCACTCCTCCAAAAGGTGTGACGTCTCTTAAACGGCCAGATCTGGAGCTGATTGCTAGAGGCCGTGGTGTTCTGCCATTCCTGTGGGCACCAGCCTTCCATCAGAATCTTCCTCAGAAGTAAGCCAGAGGCCAGCAGAGGTGAGGCCTGGTCAGTGTGGCGGTAATCTATAACGACGGGTCAGTGGTGTCCTGGCGGAACCACACACAGCCCAGCGAGCCGTGGCTGCCCGAGGGACAGAGAGAGCGAGGTGCTCGGAATACCTACCCTTGCATGGCCGGGTTCTCTCTTCCCCTCTCTTTATTCTCTGGGTTCCCTCCTATCGGCCTCAATCAGGAGAGATAGGATTCCGTTTCCTTTGTTTAGAGACCATTGGGCTTGACTGACAAGTGGAATGGAAATGACATAAAAAAAAAAGAACGCTCAGCCGTGGGACCCTGTGGGCTGGGTGCTGCACAGACTCCTTCCCGAAGCCCACGCTGACTGCTGCTATTGTGGCGTCCATTTAAAGAATTAAAATGGATTAATTTTAATTGATTAATTAATCCCTGGATTGACAAGATGACCTTCAAAACCTAATTTCTCAATTACAAAAAAAAAAAAAGCTTAAAAAGAGGAAAAACACAATTTCCGGCTAAAATCTTCAGGTTATTGATTAACATGGCCTGCACACCTCTCATATAGTGAATAAAAGCAAAGTAATAATGAAAGTTACTTTTATTATTTTGCTCATAATTCCACTGGGGGTTCATTTAGTTCGTCACTCTCCTGTTCCCAGCACGCTCTCGTGTCTCTGTCACATGGAGATGCGGTACATGCGGTCAGATTTCTGGAAATATTGTGCATGCCAAGTGTGTTCGTGAGCAGAGGATTCAGGGCCAGGAACTGGGGTGGACCCACTCAGTGCCCATGTGTAATGCCACCTGGGCTGAGGGACTTCCCTCCGAGTGTAAAGCTGACATATTTTTGGACCAATCGAGTATCTTTGGTCCCTTTCCAGTGTGCTGTTAACAACTTCCTCTATTTGTAAACAGACGCAGAGGTAGTGTCTACACAACGTGAAGGGAGGTTTGACAACTTTTAGTTAATTTGGTCAATACAGATGGCCACAGGCAGATGAGAGTCAGTGACGTGTTGGAAGGGTGATGTTTATCCTTCACCAGTGCCCAGCACGCTGCCCAGCTGAGCTGCTGAGCTTCACCCACCACGGTTCCCTACCACATGGTGAGGTGCTGGTAGAACAAGGCCTGGGGCCTGGCACTTGTGCCACTCTCTGAGCCCAGGCTGAGAAGCTGCCTCCTGCTCCCTGGGGCCTCTTCTCCCTGGATCCACTAGTTCTGGGGATTCTGGCCAGCACTGTGCTTTCTTGCTCATTCCCCTTGTGGGTTCTTCCTCAGGCTATGAACAAGCATCCTAATGCTTCCTGCTCATTGCTGCTTCTTGAGAGTATCTTCTAAAGTAGGGATCTTTCATCTGGGGAGCTTTTGCCTTGAGAAGTCCAGGTGTTTAGTCAGGTTTCCTGGAAGACAGAACCAATAGGGAATGGTCATATACACTCTACGTCCTTGCGTTTGTGAGGGGATCTATTAGGGGAATTGGCTCACATCATTGTGGAGGCTGAGAAATCTCACAAGTCTGTCCACGGAGTGGAGGCCCCAGGGTGCTGGTGGTGTGTCTCAGTCCAAGTCCAAGGCTTTAGAACCAGGGAAACCAGCAATGTAACTCAGTATGATGTTGAAGGTCTGAGACCTTGGCGGGCAGGGGGACACCAGTGTAAGTCCTGGAGTCCAAAAGGCCAGAGAGCCTGGAGTTCTAATGTCATAGGCAGGAGGAGGACAGTGTCCCAGCTCCAGGAGAGAAAGCACAGAATCACCTTTCCTCTGCTCTCCGGTCTCTGGCGGGCCTGATCTTCCCCACTCAGGGTACTGACTCACACACCACACACCATTCCTCTCAGGAAACACCCTCATAGACACATCCTGTTCTCCACATAGTCCTTAATCCAGTCAAATTGGCACTGAAAATTAACCAGCACCCACATGCACTGCATATTTTTTAATGTCATCAGGCTGCTGAACGCCGGATTATTCTAGACTCTAGGTTGACCAGGGATTAGATATTTTTATGTGCAGAGTATTACCTGATAAAGGAAGGCTGAACATTCTGGCGCCTCGAAGGTGCATCATCCTTTCCACGTGTTTATGTAGCGTGTCCCTTCGCTGGCTTAGCTCTTGGTTAAGTCCTTGCATACATTCTTTTCTAAATATATTACGTACGAAAGTTGGCAACGTTGTTAAACTCTTCAAGAGTTGTAACTCTGTGTTTTTCAGATTTTGCTTCTCCTAGAAGCAAAGAGCTAGCTAGTGAAAGGGCTTACATCCTAGGCTGAGGAGCGTGGATTTATGCCTGAGGGAACTGGGGAGCCATTCATGGCTCTTGAGCTGTGATTGAGAATGAGATTTGGTGAGAGTGTGCTGGCATAAAAACAGAGGCTGTGGTTGAGTTCCTGTCCTTGAAAGTTCCTGGTAGTTATACTAACACAAAAATATGTGATGGATTAAGTGAAGATCTCTCAGTAAGCAGGGCTGTGTAAATCACTTCACTGTTGATTGCTGCCCCCATCTTTTGAGTAGTCTTTCTGTAGAGAATCCCATGGGAAGAGTTCAAGAGGCATCTGAAGGGTTTTCATTTTGAGCATGCTTCAGGCCCCTCGGGCTTGCATCCTGTTCCCTCCTCCTGTGCTTTCCACTTCCTCTGCTTTGGAAACACTCATTTTTCTGTGTGCATCTGCCATCACCCTGGCCAGTTGCTGGGGGCAGGGGTCCAGCCAGGCAAGGCAGCTCTGACTTTCCATGCCAGCCACTCCCCTGCTCTCCAGCCTCACTTCCTAATGTGCCAAGGTTCTTAAGCCCCCTTTTGGAATAAACATTTAATTTAGGAGGAAAAACAGAATTTTACATGACCTAATGAAGCATCTGCTTGCGGACCAAGAAGACAGTAGATGAAGGCAGAAATGTCAAAAGCATAGCCTCTTAAAACAAGGCAACCTGAAAATGAAATAGCGTGGCCATATGATAAGGGCTGTTGTGCACTAACTGAGCAATAGAAGCATAAGATATGATAAAGACACTAAGGGATGGTGGACAGTGGAAGAGTAGCCTGTTGATCTCTGATGCTAAAAATGGTAGTTAAATTTCAGGGATGTTAATGAGAAGTCACGTTTGCACAGAACTTTCCAACACAGTTTGGATATGTTAACCTCATTTAAATCTCCAGAGCAACCGTGTAGATAAGAATTGTCATTGTTTTCATTTGCCTGCTAGGAGACCTGGTAAGATTTAGGGACTCCAACATGTTTCTTCTGGTTCCTATGTACATTGCCTTCCATTTCTGTACACAATGTGGGTGCAGCATTTTTCTGACATGCACAGGGACACAGAGTAAGACTTCAGCACCCTGGTGAGTGTCAAAGCAGAAAGGGACTCATAAGAACAGGCAGCCCAAACTCCCACCCCATATGCTGCACTCATTTTACAGATAAGAACACTGAGATCCCAGGGGGACTTTGTTAAGTCACAAGTCAGAGCTGAGAGGCAGCAGATCATGGACCAGACTTTGGGCCTTCCCTATCCCACCATAGTAGGTTTATGTGAAGAGGGCAATGAATTGAGTCGGTTCTCCACACTAGCCAAACTGGGTGACCAGCAGTCAGTCAGTACTTGGTAAATGTGTGCTTAACAGATGGATGAATGATTGATTGACTTTAATTGTAATCATATGTAAATCAGCACATTTGTTTTATCTCTGTCTTAAACCTGCTTTTCCTACCTAAAGATGTTCTTTTTCTACTCAGTTTGGACTGAGAAGGTAACATTTGTAAAAATTCCATGATGGTCTGCTGAGAGGCCCTGTGCGGGCATTAAGTGCCAGCAGTGGTGTTGAGTTGCTTTTCTGTTGTGCTGTGGGTTAATCAAAGGCCTTTGTCATTGCTGTTTTAAACACAAGTCTCCAATTTATCATTTAGTCCTGTTGATTTTATTAACTTATTTGAGATGTAAATAGCAGCAAAACACAGGTCAACAGCTGCAGCTGTGCATGTACTCAGTGGAGCCAAGGGACAAGATGGGAGAGGGGTTGCCAGGGACAGTGAGCCAAGGGCTTCCGCATGATTACAGGGGACAGCGCAGGTCTCTCTGGAGCAAGTGGGCAGCAGAATGCAAAAGGAATCATTGATCTCTGTCCCTGAGAGTGGCGAAAAATGACTAGCCAGCCCAAATTGCCTGATAAGATTCATGGCTGTCCCCTAATAGATCCTTGCTATAAAAGCCAAGTCCCAAACCTTCCAGTAATTGCTTCCGAGCTATGGGGAATGACAGTGGTAAAGGAAATACGTTGTGCAAAGCACTTTCAAGGCTGCCTCGTGCGTTGAAAGCAGTCAGTTACTAACTGCTAGCTTTTATTACTCTTTCTGTTCTTCTTTTTATGTTAGTCCTTGTAATCAGATGGACTACTAAGGGATACTGGGAGACGGAATGATGCAAACCTAAATGAGCCTGAAACCTTGTCCTCACCTCACATAATTATTTAGGTGGCTAAACAGGTGGAGAAAAGAAAGCCATGCTGGGAAAATGTGACTGGGTCTCCTTGAACATAACGGCAAGAAATATACAGGGAGCTGGTGTGTGGCTGAACGAGGGAGTTTTTCAGTGATGTTTGAGTTATGTGATCTGCGGATGAATAATTCAGAGGAGACCACCAGGGTGTCGATTGGTCAAGTAATGATGGCTTGGACGTTTGGTGATTTCCTAATGAGACTTCAAACTCGTGCTCTGTGGAAATAAGTAAAGACGGCAACAGGTAAGGCTGAGGTGGTAAAATGCTGGAGCTAGTTTGTTCTAGGGCTGCCTGATGAAGCAGTTTTGTAGTAAGTACTGGAAAACATTCGAATGAAGCATGCCAAAGACAACTGTGCACCTCTGAGAGGGAGAAGGGAATTCGGGTCCAAGGAAGTTTCTGTGTACATGTATATAATTGGTTTTGAGAGGGTTTATTTAAGCAGGAAACAAGGACTGGGGCAGTATGTTCCCAGTTACCATAATGATTGTCGCCACACCCCTGCATTGAGCTCTCATGTTCTGGGCTTGGAGCCTTCACTGGATCCCCACAGCCCTACGAAGTATGGTGCTGTTATTCACACTGGCCAACCTGGAACCTGTGGACCAGGGAGATTAAATGATCTGACAGGGTCACAGCCAGCAAGTTGCAGCACTGGGATTTGAACTCATGTTTGCCTTCTCCAAAGATCCTTATGCCATCAAGACTGGAAAAGAGGGCTGGAGCTGTGGCTCAGTGGTTATGGCACTTGCTTTGCATTCACAAATCTGTGGGTTCAAAGCCCTGCACCATAAATGAGCAGCAAAAGCCAAATGAAAAAAAAACTAAATAAAAACGATTCTCTCTCTCTCTCACTGTCCTTTTCTCTTAAAAAAAAAAACTGAAAAATAAATGAAAGATTATAAGGACGTGATCTTTCTTTGAAGAAGGTTTAGGAATTAGTCAAAATAATATGTTATTACCCAGTTATACCCACATCTGGATTTATTTCTTAGGAGTTCTTTGACGATTCTTTGAAATCTTTTTGGTCAAAATGTCCAGTGTCTGGAAGCTACTAAGAAGGCAGATTGAGTGTGCTCATGCAATGAAGAGTATCACTAGGCGCCTGCTTCTGGGGACTGGCAGGTAATTAACTCTGGGCCTTTTTGTCGCTTGGCTGTGTCGTATTGTTGATAAACTCCATTATATGAGTGATTTAACTTCTACCCTGGAGAAAGAAATGCCTTCTTATTCTCTTTATGATCATGAAAAGTTAGCATTGATGGATCTGAGAGGAAGCCTTCAAGACATTCAATGATGGAAATAAAGGAAGGAACATTTATGAAGATTCAACAGGGATTTCAGGGGTCCTCCAGGAACTAGAATTTCATATTAAATTCACATTTGAGTTGGAGTTATATTTGAAGGAGAGAGGTTTTCCATGACTGAACAGCATGAGATCAGGTCTTGTTCATTGCAATTTTAACCTGAGATGTCAGTGTTTGGGAAGGGGGTGTGACGTGCAGCCTCTATCCACAGGAAACAGAGCTTTTCGCCTGGTAGATGGGGCTTCATCAGAATCACACCCAACTCGCTCCTTATCTTTCTCCAGGGTTCTCTGCCTCCAAAATGTTACAGCTGTTTTAGTTTTTATGGAGGAGGCTAAAAACGTGTTGCTGAACGAAGCAAGGAATGAAGTTTAAGCCGTTTGTCATCTTCCCCCATTTGTATTTCCATTTTCAATTTGAGCACTAATGAGAATTGGGAAGCAGAAAGGAAGATGTTATTGTGGATTAGGGGCAGAGAACAAAAGGTAATTTTCAGTGGTATATTGAGAGCTAAAGAAATCCTCCCCAGGCCTGGACTCAGGTTCAAACCCCAGCGCCACATACACAACTAAGTGTCAGAAAAACAAAATCCAGGTGAAAAAAATGGATGGAGCTGATTCTCTCTCTCTCTCTCTCTCTCTCTCCCCCCCCCAGCTTAAGGAAAAAGAAAGAAAGAAATCCTCCCCAAACCAAAAATCTTCCTCTAGCTATTCCCCAGCTATTTTCCAAAAGACTCTGCAACATCTTTAATCAAGGGCAATAATAGTATTAAGTCTTTTACTACAAGTTATATTTTTCTGTGAGCCTATACTTATTTTGCCATCTAGAAATAGCTGAAGTTATTTAAACAACCATGACTATTGTCTAGGAAATGAGAGTAGGTTGGGAATAGCCTCACTGATTACACTGTTTAGAAATAGGCCTTATTTTCTGCATTCCCTTTAGGTAAGAAGGATTCATAAATGTTCTTGTGATTTTTTTCCATCATGTCTTCTTTTTATATCAATTTAGTAGCCTTGAGATATAATCTGTTTATTCTGTATCATGTTAAGTCTAATGTTGAGTGAACAGGGCGGATTCTGGTCCTTGAGATGTATATATAGACAACAGTAAAGACTTGTGGGAAATCGCTTAATCCTCAGAAAGCAGAGAATAGGGCAAACAGTAGGATTCCCACCCTCTCCAACTAGGGGTCAGAAACTCTTGGTGTGACTTGAGAGAGACTCTCATTGAGACTTTGTCTCCAGAGATCTTCAATAAGAAGCAAGACTGGGCAGGGATAATAGGGATTGCTCATTGGTTCTGGGCCTTGAAGTTGCATCTGGATGGATGGGTAGAAATAGTGTTAAGCCCAAAGAGATTGGGGGATTTTAATAGGCCAGAAAGACCCCAGAACATACTACCATGTGCTGAGTGATGCCCCTGGGCATGGGCAACACTGTGGCCCTGGGGGGAACCTATAACTTCTTTGTGAGATTTTGGGACATCCATCTTCAAAAACCTCAGACCAGGGGACAGAGAAGAGTGCAGCCCTGAGTAACTCAGGGAATTTGACCCAGTGGTGCTGGGAACCAATGAGAAAAGATGTGGTAGATGTGCCTGGGCTGGAATCCAGCTGTGGATCCACTGGCCATATGACTTTGGACCCATGACTTCATTTCTCTGCAGCCCAGTTTCTCCATGTTTACAATGAAGTGGATCACATGCTCTAGATGAGGGTTAGAATTAATATTATAGTACACAAAGAACATATAACAACCTGATCTTAATGGCAGCTGGTACGGCTCTCATGAATGCTAACTAGTATGAGTACTGGTGTTGTTATGAAGGAATGAGCAACTGAAAACACTTTTCTCTGGGAGACTCTTCTACTAAAAAGATATCTTGCCCTCTACAGCCAGGAATCCTGAAGAAACACGGACAGGGAAAGCCCAGCTAGTGAAGAATCATGTTGATGTTCCCAACTTCCTCTGCCCTTCTTTTCTACCCTAAGGGATTTTTGCACCTTCAGTTCACACTTAGGCTGTGGATGTGTGGCTCAGAAATAAATGTGAATGAAACAGAGCTGACAGCTGTTTCAGAGGCCTTGTGATGAACTTGTACTAAGTATCATTGCCAGAGAGTGAAAAAGGGCCTTTGTGTTCCAGGGAACAACATGGGCACATCACCACAGCAGGTGATGCCTGAGAACTAGCATTCTGCGATTGAGGAAAAGGCACGCCCCTTAGCAGAGCTGATGAGATCACAAGGTGATGTCTGAGCAGAGCAGAAAGGGAAGAAACAAAATAGTGGCAGAAGTCTTTTTTTTTTTTTTCCTGTGACAGCCATTGTTAATAAGACAATGCACCGACCTTTTCATCCCCTCTGAGCTATTTTCAGGAACTTGAAAAATCTTTAAAATAAGGGCCATGAAAGGATTGGGAGGTCATCTTCTTTTTCTTTCTTTTGCACTAACTCCTTCATTAAATGAAGATGAGATGAAAATAAAATAGTTTTAAGAAAAATAAAGACATGCTAAAAAAGTTGATAGAAAACCAAAAGGAAACAACTCCTTATAAACAGCTTACTATCCATTACACGTGGTTACACGCACCACTTTATGATCTTTATGAAATATTTCTAAAGAGCTAGAGGGGTGTTCACCTCAGCAGATCCCAGGGCATTTGCTGTGTACATGCACTGTGAGGGACTCAGCACAGTAGAGACCTAGTAAATGTAAAACCACCATCATTAAAAAAAGCATTTCCCTTCCTCTTGAGTCAAGAATGCACATGGGTAGAATATTAATTACGGCATAGTGAGGGTTGCTCAGAACGACTCCACCTGGCTGGAAGCCGTCCCACATCATGTGTGGGGATTTTAATTCCATCCACCATTTAGAGTTTGCCACGAGGAGTCTCTTAAGACTGAAAGCAAAACAGAGAGCAAAATAAGAAAAGACTGTTCTGTATTGAGAATTCCCTGCTGCCACTCAAAATAGTTTTCGTAAATGAGGCAGTTGTATTTTCTAGTCTATTCCTTTTTCAAAAGAAGGAAGGCTGTGTGACCAACTCTAGGCCAACCGTTTTAGCCAGTTAGATGAGATTCCATGTTTTTGCCATCATTGACCCAAATCAGTAACCCAAGTGTTGACCTTAAACTTCTTCTCTTGCAAACCATCTGTGGCTCCCAGTTAGGAATCTGAACAGTAACTAGAATCAGAATCAACAAGGCCTCTTATGCCACTTGAGGTGGTACCACTGGATAGAATGCTTCCATTTGCCATGTGATAGAGGGCAGGTGTGGGAGGGTAGTGTCCCCATCACAGAGCTCTCAGGTCCCCTCTCCAGTTGTGACCTTGGGGGTCATGGTCATCTGGATAACCACACTTGACTTTTGGCTCTGCCACATTCTTGCTGTATGACTTTGGACAAGTCACTTAGCCTCTCTGATCCTTACTATCTTTGTCTGTAATAGAGGGGTTGGCAATAAATCCATCCAAATTCATGTTTCCATAGCCCTGCATCTGCAGGATTTCTTTCTTTTTTTTTTTTTTATTGAGAAATTTATTTTTTGAACAGCCGTACAAGTTTTTAACAAAATAATATAAAATGTATATTGATTCTGGAGATTAGCTTTACCCCCAAGAGTGCCCCCCCCAATTACCCACCCATATCCCTCCCGTCCCCTTCCCACAATATCTCTAAATAAGTATTAGGTTGTATAACATTCCACCTTATCTGGATTTAACACCTGATAACAGACCACCTCCCTTAATGGCCAGGGTCTAGTTCCAGCCTCCACAGATGAGTGAAGACATTCGATCCTTGGTTTTCTGGGTTATGCTGATTTCACTCAGCATAATTTCTTCCATAGCCATTCATTTACCTTCAAAGGCTGCAATATCATTGTTTCTAATTGCTGTGTAAAATTCCATGGTATATATGTACCACAGTTTTTGGATCCATTCATCCAGTGAGGGACATCTGGGTTGTTTCCATAATTTAGCTATTGTAAATTAAGCTGCTATGAACATAGATATTGCTGTGTCGCTGTAATGTGCTGATTCTAAATCCCCTGGAAAGATACCCAGGAGTGGAATAGCAGGGTCGTGTGGAGGGTTCATCCCTAGTGTTTTGAGGGTTCTCCACACTCTGCAGGATTTCTAATTGGACCACGTCACTCCATTCCAGAGGATATATCTCCCAGAGCGTGTGGCTTCTCTGCTGGGTGCCTCCATGCCTCACTTTACCCAGCATCCTGGAAGTCCCATCTAGATGCCTTCTTCTACAGAAAGACTTCCTAAGTCCTCCTCATCTCCATGGCTTTCTTCCATCTTCCTTCAACACTTTATCTTCCCTGCCAGAGTGTATATGTTCCTGGAACCCAGGGCCAGCTGTTCTCTTTGCCAACCTCCACGGTGCTGAGGGTCAGTCCTGTCAGTGTTCCTGTTTTCACATTGGCCTCTGGCTCCTTTCTGCTGATTCTTCTCTCTCTTGACTTTCTCCTGGCTAGAAGTTTTTTCCTTAGTTTTGGAAAGCCATCTCTTTCGTTGTTTTTGGAAACCCCTTATGATGCTTCAGGTTACAAATCCTAGCAGTTACTGTGGTCATTGGTAACTCATCTTTAATTTGATTAGGGACAGACTAGAAACTTAGAATTGAAGAGCCCTGAGAGAAACTTTTAGGGAGACCATCCGTCCACGCAGCAAGAGTGGTCTCTAGAACAAAGTCTCCCAGTCTGCCTGGTGGTGGTCATCATCTCAGTCTTTGTAACTCCAGTCTTCAGCCCTGCCCTGGGAGGTGCTGATTCAGCAGTTCCAGATCAGGCCCAAGAATATGTCATTGTAACTGGCACCAAGAACAAGAACCACCGTTCTGCAGTTGCTGACGGGTCCTGGTTTTCAGTCCGTCTCCACAGGGGGTCTCTGCTTGCTCCTCAGATGTCCAGCCCCACTTATCCGTCTCTGGCAGCATGCCTGGACTGTAAAACACACTGTCAATGGGATTAAAAATCTTCATTTGAGGCAAAATATAGTAATTTATTCATGATTAGTTACCTATTTTTAATAACTTGTCCTCAGGTGTTTTTGAATAGGCAGAATCATAGCCTGTGAGGAACGGGCTATTTTAAATACCAACTATAACTTTTAGTCTAATTCAATCCCTATACCTATCTGCCTCCTTTGCAAAGCTTCTTTCCACCTATGCTACATCTATTTATTTAATTAATATTACTGTGCTCTTTTGGAAACGTCAAACTGAAGTCTCAATTAGGAAGGCTTTTCTCACCGTCATCCCCACTGAATAATAAATACATGCCAAGCATCTCTCTGTAAGAAAAGACCAAGTGGGAAAACAAAGTGTGGTGTTTGTGACCCTAGGAGTGGGCACCAGATGCTCCAGGGGGCAGGGCTTCAGAGAGGGCTCCAAGGAGGACCCATCTCCCTGCAAAAACTGAAGGACAAATAGGCAGGTAAATAGGAGAAGAGTGTTCTACACAGAGAGCAGCCTGTGTGAAGATCTAGAAAGACCAGGTGGGACAGAGCAACTCTGGGGAGTGTACATGGTCTCCCGTGGTTTTCCATGTCATAGAGTGAGACAAAGTCTGAAATGGAAAGAGTGGGCCAGGTGGTGAGTGGCCTCCTGAGCCATGTCACGGAGCTTAGATTCATCTCGAAGGCACTGTGAGGAGCACAAACAGGATGACGTGGAGGACCATGACAGAGCCTGGCAGTTGCACCTCTCCCTTGACATGCCACCAACACCCCCATTCTGATACTTGCACATTACCTATTAACTTATTTGTTCCTCACAGCAATCCTGTGAGATATCCTGTTTCACAGATGAGTGTATTAGTCAGCTTTTTCATTGCTGTGTCCAAAAGAGCTGGCAAGAACAATTTTAGAGGAAAAAAATATTTATTTGGGGCTTACAGTTTCAGAGGTCTTAGTCTGTAGTTGACCAACTCCATAGCTCTGGGCCTAAGTTGAGCCAGAACGTCATGATCGAAAGGAGTGGTGGAGGAAAGCAGCTCAGGAAACTATAACCAGGATGCAGAGAACCACCTCTGCTCACCAAGGACAGTATATGAACCCCAGTGGTGCTCCCCAGAGACCTACCTCCTCCAGCCACACCCTGCCTGCCCACAGCTACTGCCCCGTTAATCCATTCGAGAAGAGTGATGCACTGATCAGGTTAAGGCTCCCATGGTCCTATCATTTCACCTCTAAACTTTCTTGCGTCATCTCACACATGAGGTTTTGGGAGACACTACCTATCTAAGCCATAATGAGGAGATGGAGGGATGGAGAAGTAACTTGCCTTGAGGTACAGTAAACAATTTGAACCCATGAAGTCTGATTCCAGAGTCTGGGCTCTTAATCATAAATAAATTCACACATAAAAAGAGATCCTCTGGCTACAGTTTGTAGAATGGATTGGACAAGTGCATACACGGAGGCACGGAGACAGGTAGGAGGCATTTCACAATTCAGGTGAGGGGCGATAATAATCTAGGCTAAGACTGACAAGAGTCACATTTCTTGTGGTCCGAAATTCACTATTTTATGCTAACTAGGGGTTAGGATCTTTGGGCATCTTTATTAAAAATTTTTTTCTCTCTCTCTTTTAAAGAGAGGGGGTCAGTGAGAGAGAGAGAGAGAGAATCAGTTTTATTTAGTTTTTCATGTGGCTTTCGTTGTTCCAACACTTGGTGTGTACATGGTGCTGGGGTTCGTACTCACGTCCTCGTGCATGCTAGGCAAGCATTGTAGCTGCCGACCACCGCTCCAGCCCTCTCTTTGGGCATCTTAAGTTGAGTACTATTTTGTTTTTTATTGATGATACTAATTTGTTTATTCTCTGGGTCTGTTATGACTGATGATAGTTCGATGGCAGTCATTTGCCGGTGCTGCCCCCTCATTTCTTTACTGGGTGCCAGCTTTTTTTTGTGAGTCCCAGAACTCATCCCTGACAATAGCAAAGGGTCGTGAGAACCACATGCAGGGTAACCCGGGAGCCGGTGCAGTTGCGCATGGTTAGTAAATAAAGACGTGCATGCTGAGGGGGTGAGCCCGCATCTGTAGATCCTGTTTGCCTCCTTGGGCTGTTCTTTTCATCCACAGTAGGTTCATGCTCTCAGCTGGTGGTGCTCTCAGTCTGTTGGGTGAACATTGCTTCCCTGAGTGCTTTTGCTTGCAAAGATATTTTAGTCAGATGATTTATTTGTTAGGATTTTTGCCATTCAGGTAATATTTGCTTATGAATTTTTTTTTCCTGGAAGTCTCTTTCCTTGCTTGCTTGCTTTCCCCTCTTTCTTTATCTTTTTTTTTTAAGTTTTTTTTTTCCTATTGGGTCCACCTTTTAGCATTTGGACATGTATATCACAGACCATACACGACATTATGATTGATTTTTTAACACTGTGAGAAACTTGATAGGTTTAAACCAAAGTACAAGAACTATCAAATCCTACTCTTTTAAATAAAATGTCATTGTTTTCAGGTAACTGTTAGTGGGGATCTTGATGTAATTTTCTTCCTTTGTAGCCAAAAAATAGTCACCGGTATGTCTTCTCTGCCAATCACTAACTGACATTTTTCTTATTGATTTATTTTTTGTTCCTCTGCCCCAACTATAAAGTAATTACACTGTATCCCCTGGGCCTAGCATACAGGAAATCCATAATTTGTTGAATGTATGAATGAAAAATATTCATATCATACAAACTAGGTCAAGTCCGTAGATCTGGCATATAAAATAAATTGGGGTTTTAAACAGTCACACATCACTTGGTTAAAATATTGCTAGAATAGAGATATTGCTTATGGCTTCAGATGGTGGTGGCTGTGTGTGGTCCAATGGAAGAATCATGAACAACAGTCCTGTTGCTGGCCAAAGTCAGGACAGGTCCTCGAGCAAGTCACATGACCTTGGGGCTCAATTTTCTCACCTACTCAACAAGAGGATTGGATGTGATGATCATTATTAGTTCACTTAACAATTCATTGGACAGGACAATATCACTAGCCCTGATGGAAAATCAATGCTGTGTAACCATAAACATACATATTATATATCAAAGTATGCATTGCTGTAAAAATTTTAAAAATTCATCAGATGTATTGGTCTAGTCTTGCGTGCTGCAGGTAGAACACGCACACGTTGGGAGATGTTGGCAATGGAGTATGACAAAGGAGGCTGCAAGCTCTATTTGTAGAACCAGGCAGTCTGGGAGGGAGAAATCATAATAGTGAACCTATCGATAGCTCTGCTATCCCAGCTCGTTCTGCCCTCCCGACCACTGTCAGAGACAGACAGGGCTCAGAGTCATTTGCCCCAAATCATACAGCTGGCAAGTAGATCAAAACCCAGGTCTCTGGGTGCAGTCCCAGGCCCTGAAATTCTAGAAGGTAACATCCTAGCTACAGTTTGGCAAACCCAGGAAAAACTGCATCCTTTACGAGGTACATCACAGCACGTTAAGCCTCAGAGAATTGTCTCAACCTTTTTCTCCCAGAGCAGTAGCTTTTGTAGTGTATACAGAGCTACCCCCAAGGGTCAGTGACTGTTTCATGATCCACATAAGCATCCAGGGAGATAAATGCAGCACGCAGATCTCTTTCAACACCTGGGAGCAGAGAACTGGCCGAAGGAGTCATGGTGGAGAGGAGTGTTCCAGGATGCTGTACACGAGGCATCTGTCTGTAAAAATGCATGTGATTTGGGCCCAAAGAACTTTCTGTGCCCTATAGTTCTCCCTTTTCCTGGTGGACAGAAGGCTTCCTGGTATCCAGAGCAGTGCTCACTCCTTAGAAAGTTCAGAGCAGTCGCCTCTGGGCACTCAGAGGTATCTCCCTGTTCTGCCCACTTCAGCCTTCCTGTTGTCTGCAGGCAGCAAAGCCTGTGATGACAGGATCCTCCCCTGGAAAGGCAAGGGTGACACAACTTGTCCCTATAACTATTCTCTGATGGTGTATAAAGGGAAATGTAAGCCCTAGGCAGCAGTAGCTGGCCAAGTTCCAGAGTCAAAACTGAATTAAAAACTCATTAAGTACTTGAGCAAGTAAAGCGGAATGGGCCCTACGGTGGCTGGAAAAACTGAAAGCAGAGGAAGAGAAGGGGTGGGCATCTCTGTGGGCAAATGGCAGGCTGGGAGCAGGGTGGGGCAGTCCAGGAATCAAGACAAAAACAGGGCTGACTGGTCTGGCATGCAGATGTGTTTGTGACTATACGAATTTGGTGCAGCCACGTAATGTATGCTAATTGCTACATTTCCTTTTTCTTTCTTTTTCTTTCTTTCTTTCTTTCTTTCTTTTTTTTTTTTTTTTGATGGTGGTGGATTTTGTTTTCCACGGAAATGCTCATTTGGGAAGTCCTGAAACCAAAAAGGCAATGCAGAAATGTCAAAATGTAGACATTTAAAAAAAAGAGGAGGAACAAAGGGAAACAGGAGCTCCAGATTTGCAAAATGGCTGAGCATTCTGCTACCTCAGCATCTCTGTTCCGTGCAAGCCTTATGGAAAATAAATGAGCAGAAGGGTGTGATTTTCTGTGTGTGATGCTGCTTTTCACAGCATCTGTCCCATTGTCTGACATTTGATAATTGGATTTTTTTAAAATAGAGGCAAAAAAATCCACTTTCACTAAAGATGAGAAAGTTAGCAAGTGAAGATGAGATTCCAGAATAGTTATTGTAGCTTTTAGAAAATATTAATTAGAAAGTGTGAGCTGGTTCTGTGCACTTTTCTGCACAGGACACTTCTCAGTTGATTGCGGGACTCAGCTACAAACTGAGGAAGGTAAACGGTGGAGGCCGCTTAAAATAATGATCCGTTCATAGGGAAGACTCAGGATATCTTTTAATGTGTCAAACCATGTACCTCTGGTGTTCCCTTAGATAACATCTTAGGCGGTTGTCATTCTTGAAATCAAATAAAAATAGACCAAGATATTAAAAGAATGATTTGTCTAATGAAGTTAAAATATATAAACATTTTATTTTGAACCAGAGAACAGAAATGTACTTTATCATTGGCATCAAAAATCTCAAGAGTTGATGTATTTCAACTGCTTGTTGACTTATAGCTTCCCCCAATAATCCTTGACTTTTTTTCAATTTAAAAAAGAGAATGTAGTTTATCCCATAGAACAGTTTTGTAAATATGAAACATTTCGGAAATTTCATAGTGACTTTGATTGGATGTGACAGAAAGGTAATGTAGATGTTTTCCAAAACAACACAGGCCACACATTAAAGCTTCAGCTGATATCCTTTAAGAAATATAAGAAAAGTGACATAAATTTAAAAGATATTCTTAAAAGGTATTTAGCTGGGGGGCTGGAGCTCACCAGTTACAGTGTTTGCCTGGTATGCATGAGGAC